>DVZL01008361.1:0-10288 GCA_018236625.1 Lasaia peninsularis | reverse complement strand
CTTACGAGTCGTGGATATACTAGCACACCTCTGCCTACCTCTTCGGGGATAATAGGCGTGAAGGTACTTTTTTAATTATTATAGTGAGCCGGGGGGCGCCGGGCTGAGGGGAAGCCCGTCGTCTCATGACAGGTGGGGTTTGGTAGCGTGTTGTGTCACACGCCGCCACCTCGGTGAGGCTCATGAAGCGGGCCAATGCGAGCCGGGTCCGCGGTGAATGCAAGCATGCGAATCCCGTGGCCCCGG
Source organism: Lasaia peninsularis (assembly GCA_018236625.1). Taxonomy (NCBI): domain Eukaryota; kingdom Metazoa; phylum Arthropoda; class Insecta; order Lepidoptera; family Riodinidae; genus Lasaia; species Lasaia peninsularis. The sequence goes on along the minus strand of DVZL01008361.1, from coordinate 10,042 downwards.
CCTACGCAAGTGGTGGACACCGTGGGGTTTTAGCCGGTAGGAGTCCGGCATGCTAGACGCGGGAAGTCCGTGAGGATTTCCCCACGTAAAAAAAGGTTTATATAACCAGGTATATATAGGAAACCTTGTAAGTTTTTCAGTTTATCTGTGCCCAATGGCAAACGACTTGTCGTCCATCACACCATGGGACCTAATATCGTCGGCTAATCGTGGGTGCATTATATTAGGATTCTCTGCCTACTTCTTGCAGGATACAGCATGAAGATATAAATAAAACAATTAAGATACTTCATGACAGTCTTTAATAAGTAGAAGCTAAATAACAATTTACAAATAAAATCTTACTCGGAATGAAACAGCAATTGAACTAAATAATCTCGGTATAGAAAATTACATCGGTGAGAAACAAGAAACAGCCTCTTATAAATACGTCTAAATAGTTCCGTGTTAAGCCTGCATTACACCAATTTAGTTGAAATGTAGTTAAGTATATTTTAACTTAAAGGCCACTAATGCTTGTAAAAATACAGTTTAGTATTTAGTTGTATTATAATGAGGAAAAGTAAAATTTACTTGACTATTTATCAACTAAATTAGTGTAAAGTAGGCATTAGACATCAAGTACACTTACAATTTAGTCGCACTTTTTTCTACTTTTTTAGTCTTTATCCTACTTTAACCCTAGTATTTTTTTAATAAAAATGTCCAAAGAGAACAAAATCACAAACTAACTTGCCAAAGCAGATTTAGAATTGTATTTTGATGCATATTTTTTGGAAAAATATTAATGAAAATACTATTTAAGATCACAAACTTTTAAGATACCCAGTTATTACTTATAACGGGCCAAATACACTGTAATTTATGAGACCAAAAAATTTAAGCTATTCCAATATATCTTGAGGGCTTGCGGGAGTCGGTAGGATATTTATTATTATTACACAGTAAAGTGAACCGAAAACACGCAATACGATCGTTTATTACTTATGAATTATGTAACCTAACCAACATCAGAAAAGGGAGTTATATATCCTACGTACAGATTACAAAAATGGACCTAACCATGTAAAACTTACAGTTTAAAATTGCTAAACACTGAATGGTCAATCTGTCATTTAAAAAATAAACCCTAAACTTTTGAGTAAGAACAAAATATATTGCGAATAGATCTTATGCTAGAATCATAAGATAAATAGTATTCAGCTTTGTTAACGTAATAACATCATAAACCTTAGCAACATGCGATACTATCGTTATCTCCCAGAATTATTTGCCCCAACGGGAAGCGGAATAAAAGTATTCTGCTATGTGAAGCTTGCACTAAACGAATTTCATTCGCTTGGCATACCATGGAAAAATTCCAAGCCGAGGTAGCTCCGTACTTTGGGGAATATGACTTTTTATATAGAAAACATTTAACTATTGCCGCGCTGGTGCTGCATATATGGCTCTGAGATGAGTTGGTTTTTAGTGTTGATGTTTTCAGATGACCTACATTTTAGTATTTTATTTTAGGATTTAATTTTAGGATTAGGATTAAATTAGGTATTTTAGGAGTAAAAACAGGGTGAATTAACTAAATAATTTTAGAAAAAAATATCATCGTCTCGAAATAATGAAGCCCATTGATGAATATAATATATATTCTATATTTTAACTATGATGTATATACCTAAAATGTCAAAACTTTCAAAAATAATTTATATACAACATTTTTTTAAATAATATGACTCATATTATTTTTGTATCTTAAGTTAAAGTTTCATTTAACTTTACATAATGTTATCAAAGTATGGCTGGATATTATTAAATCGCTTCTTTTATTAAACTATACTACCAAAAATATATTCAAACCTAAACGATCATGAATTTATACAAAATCTCCTGGGGATTAAGACATTTATTGGTTCTTAAGCAATATTATCCATTCTTTTTGTAATAACATTATACTTATATATTATAGGTATACGACCATGAACGCAAAATTCACAATGTTAAGGTCACTATGTCGAACATTCTGCAAAATAATAATAGAAAGGAAGAAAAAATTATAAAATGGAAAAAATAAAGTTCTATAAGTAAAAATATTGAGATAAATTTGTAAAGACGAGATCGGGTAGCTTGAAGACAGGTCATTTTTTCACGTTACTTCTTACAATACTGATAGCTTAGTATCTCTCTCGCGGCTCGCCTTATCTAGACAAAGATTAAGCGTCCCACTGAAATATGTAGACGCGAGGCATAACAATGAACAGATTTATACCGCTTTTCGGAAGTCTAAAAGACAACCAATACGATATAAATATACTTTACTATAGCTGTGACGTCACAATTTGAAAATAGCACAGGGAATTGTTAATATGTGACGTCACAAATTGTAATTTTTTTTCTACATTTTTTTTTTCTTAAACATTATATAGCAGATTCGAATAAAGTGGGATATTTCTAGGATGAGGTGGGATATAGCATACAAAATATCTCTGAATTAAAATGAGTAAAGCCCAAATATCATTATCGAATGATATGAAATCACAAGAAATTATCATTACAATAAGTAAACAGTTAACATAGAATTTTTTTCATACAAAAAATTGAAACTGTTTAAAATTTGATTTATAGATCCTATGTAATATGATATAGGGTTATTTTTAATAATTATTTGACGAGAAAATAGAATGAAATTGAGTCTAACAAGTGAAAAAAAAAGTTTGATAATAATTATATATTTTTTTTATTATATAAATTATTAAAAAAAAATAGAAATATGAGGCACAGAATAGTATACATTAATAATAATTATTTTATTTAATGTGCAACCGACTTCAATATAGTATGATAATTAAAACAAACTGTATTTTAAACTGCGACTAAATGGTTGGTGTACATCCAGCCTAAGGATAAGTACAAAGCACTAATATTACATTTTTAAAAGCTTGCTAAAATTCTCACATTTCTCATGTCTAATACTCTAAGACTCGGGTTTTGAAGAATGAATTTGAGTTAATCCAAACAAACCAAAAATGTTATTGGGGCTGCTTGTTGCTTACCAGTGACACCTCATTGGTATTGAGTATGGACATATGTTAGACACTACTACTGAGAATTAAACACGATTTTTAGTACTAGTATTGTGCCACTTTTATTATGTACTGATATGTACTTCATTGTTGCGTAGTTTGTACAAAAGTTTAACGAGTCCAATAATAATATTAAAAAAACAACAAATATTTTTAATGGAATAATAATTATTTTACCGATTAGAGTATAACTTATATAACCCTAATCTATAAATAGTCAATCCCTCTATTAACTCAAATTCACTAATTTTCGACTAAAATTAGATTCGATTTCAAAACTGCGGCGAATTATTACAACTGTACGAGACCTTAAACAATCGAAATGTAATTACTGAGATATAAGCAGCGATAGTCCTTCAATGTTATTTAAAAACTCATACGGAAAAATAAAATTACATTTTTTTCTAAACTAAGAGCAACGCCACACACACGCCTGCCTCCAGTGTATTCACAAAGTAGCGTATCTCCGTCTGGTGTGGCAACGCACTAACAATATAAAAATACAAAATTATAATAAACTACGTAGCGACAACAGGAGCTCAACATGAGCCAAATTAACGTTGACATTAATCAACCTCATACAAAATAGTATTCTAGTAAAAATATATGTAATATTTGATTTGTAGTACTCTTAACAACATTACCGTTCATAATAAAAACGAAAACTTATATGGAATATTTTAATATAAACTCTACGTTAAAAGATTGTAAAAAAAAGTTTGATGAGAGATCCATAATTTGATCCACATTTCCTATAAATATGACAATTTTTACTAGGTATTATACTTCAGCAGAACCATATGTATAGGATTTATATATATTATAAAATCATAAAACATTTGTGTCAGTTCACTAGGACAATCCAAAGCCCTAATATTTTAATAAAATTATTGAATCAATTTAAATTAGGATATTTTTATTTAACGGGCTAGATAAACATACAAAGAAATGCTTCGGCGTTATAAAAATAGACGATTAATAAAAAAATATTACTCAAGTTATTATTCAAATTATTCGATTTTTTTATTTATGATATATGAGGGTAGATCAATTTTATTAAGATATTTTTTAGTATACAAAGGCACCGCTTTTGTACTGCATAATACATTGGAAAATAAGCTCTATTCTATATTACATTAAATACGTATTTACATGGCACATACTTGGCTTTGAAACATTTAACACTATAAGCTTTATAAAATACTTTTTACATTCTTGACCATGGCACTGTATTCATTAACTACATATCATTTAATAACAATTCTCCTATTAGAAGAATAATATAGAGATTAGCATAAAATAAATTTACATACGAAACTAGCTAATCCGGCGAACTTCGCACCTCCGACAACTAATAAGTTTGTATAGGAGAAACTAAAGACTTCAACTTCCCAATTTTTATCTTACCAAAAATTCTTTATTCAGATTTTATCAAACACATCAAAAAAGAAAACGGAAAAAAAGAAAATTAGGTTTAGCAAATTTATATTGATTATTTATTCAGTCAGCTGATATAAAAAATGTTTTGTCATGTCTGTCTGCCTGCGAAAACAGTTAAACATAATTATAAACATTTTAAGATAGTTTATTTAAATTTGCACATGCCTTAAAGGTATTGACGGAGGCATCGGCATCGAAGTTTTAATCCAAATGTATGGGTTAACAAGAATCTCTAACTTATCCTTCTAATTAAAGTTATATCATAAACACTTTCTCAATACATACTAATCACATTCAATAATACTTTGCATACACGTCTTTCCAATTTTACACTGGATATTGTCATTTATTTTAAATCATAATCTAAGGTTTTTTTAAATACATTTCAAAAGCATCTACTGCTTAATCAATAATCATACACATGATTATGATTAATCAGAATCACATCTGGAGTAATAACAATGGAGCCTTCTTTAGAATACACCTGAGATTGATTTTGTGTGACGTAAAAAAATCACAAAAATCAGTACAAAAAAAATCATAAATATAATTTTAGATTTGTCAAAATCTCTAAGAAATCTAATATATAAAATATTTGAATTAATTTCAATGTGAAATTAGTCTAATTGTTAAGAAATCACAATCCAAAAATATATTACCCAAGTGAAGTCAGAAATGTAACATAATTTCATTCACACATAAAACATAAAAACCAGTTTAGACCTTTTAATTAAAAATAATAATTGGGTCTGCATCAACCATCAATATAGTGTAAATGAGTACCTCTCAGTGTTAAGTAAAATTCATTTATAATTTTGCTTTTAAAAAAATTAAAAGCAAAAAAATTAATGCAAAATTAAAAAAATAAAGTTATCAAAAAACTTCATATTTTTTGAAATATAGGTACAAGTGTTTGAAAAATGTATAAAATTTCACTTCAAAAACCTTCGATATTAGCTCTTGGATTAGACCGATATGATAAATTATCTAGGTACTACATTTCTTAGTCGATGGATTAAAAAAATATCTACCCATTAAAATTCTTGTCTCGTCACTGGGTCTTATGTAGGTGCATATTTTTACCCACAGATATTTCATTGTGTATTTACGAATTTGTAACTAAAAAATGCTCGATTCAACCCTAAAAATAATTTTTGTTAAATTGACATAATCTTACCTAACAACTGGATTTTACCCACAATATTCTTCAATGTGTCATTAATTCCTCATAAACACATTATATTATATTATATTATATGAGTTTATTTCAACATAAAATGATACAACATTTAAATATTTGTCATTGGGTCATGTTTATTATATACGGGTTTAATTTATCCATAAATATATTTCATAGTATAAATATGATTTTATTTCAAATAAAGACCAGACTTAATCTACAAAAGTATTTGTCATTGGGTCATGTTAATCACAATACCTTAAGGTATTATGTGTCGTTATTTATATTACGTCTAATACGCTATTCCAAATGAAAGTTTACAACAAAGTGACGTATTAAAGGTCCTAACTTACTAAGTTTTTTAAGATTTTTTTCTTTTAGATAACTTTTATTTACGTGTATCTTAAACACATCGACATTAATTAACAAAACATCTGATTTCACTTATCGTGACGTCACTTTGCGCCAATCTCGGAACAGCACATCTTGATTTTCAGAGCAGTATGCATACCCTCCACAAGTATGACTAAAGTTCTTCATCCTAATAGTCAAAAGGTCATAAGACGTATGACAAAATCGTTAGTTTCCAAACAAACCATCAGTAGAACCGTTCTTCTTCAACATCAGCGTTATTCTTATTGTTCGGTTGGTTTGAATGTCTCCTCAAAGTTCCCATCGAGTCATACTCGTTGGCGATGGCCTTGGGATACAGTTTTGGCGTTGTCATGGTGTTATTATGGTTGGCGTTGGACAAGTTGTTGCTTTTGGACAGGATTATCCCACTTGTATTACCAATACCTGAGAACGATGGTTGTCGTTTCGCTTTGCGAGGCTGGAAAGAATTAAATGATCACAAAACTTATTTAAAATATTCGAATTTTTCTTTTTATATGGGATAATACAACCAAAAAAAAAAATTTATCCGACAAGAAAAACCTAAGACAAAAATTACTTAAAAAAATCGCTTTTCGTTTCATTAATATTTAGAATAAAATAGACCTAACTTAAAAAAATCAAAGTTTTTTTTTTAAAATTAAGAATGATTTTATAAACAAGTTTTCAACTTGAAACTGCCTTATTTATTTTTTTATGGAACCACAGCATATATTTGACTTTTATGAGTTAATTTTATCTTTTTTTATAGTAATAAGAAAGTATTTTACATTTACATCATAACTTGATTTCTAGGAATTTTTAATTTAAAAGACTATTAATTATTGTCTTAAAATTGAAATGAATTAAACAACACATTATTTTTAGCGCAGGCAAGCCACAGCTGTAGGTTAGTTTAGAAGCTTACTCTGGGTGGAAGATAAACCGAACTTACCACTTCCTTGAGTGGCACAGTGACATAGCTGTTCTGTTTGGCCGTGATGTAGTGGGGGCTGGAGGGGACTCGCGGCTGTCTGCGCCACATCCGCTTCCGGCACACCATCACGCCCGCCAGGCACACGAGACATCCTGACGACATATTAGGTTACAATTACCACTTTATACCAATTTACCAAGTGCCAACATCCAAAATCTTAAAAACATTCATATAATCAGTATATTCCAGAAAAAAAAACTGCAGAATTATTGCCGTCTGCTGTTTTATCCGTTTGTTACGGTATTACGAAAAATATAATAAACCAATCCCGATCGGGTTTTCAATATTTTAAGATAACGTAGTATATAATATGTATAGTTATTTTTATATTTTATCTATTTATTGTTGATCCAATTTAAGCATCAATCACACGAGCGACACTGCAGCACAAGAAGTGTCATTAATATTCAAGTTAGCGAGTTTAAGACTTACACGAGTTAAAAAATGTGGTCAAGTTGTGCCTTAACCATTTTATGTGTTCCATCCTTGTCAAGGGGAGTGCTAACCGTCTCTCCTTTCAATAGACACAAATGGATATCTAACAAGAATGCTTATATACTGATAACAATAAGTATTATAATATCGCGAGTTAAATGATTTTAATATAAAATAAGAATAAAAAAGCTAAATTAACATTTCTACTAAAAATATGTTATACTTATGACGTTGTTATAGTGTCATGACAATATCATAAAAAATCTAATTTAGTACAGGAAATTAACTCAGAATTATTTTAAAAGATATGATAATATAGAATAGCGCCATCTATCTAAATAATATCGAACTAGTGATAAAATATTTAGACAAAAGTTTATAAGATTTGTGACAGATGGCGCTAGGAATTTAAGAAAACAAGTTAATGTTAAACATGATCTTTTTAAATCGACGGAAAATCTTTTTAAACTGTATAAATTACGTCCATTTGATATAAGGGAAGAAAGGGTACAAAGTTGGTTAATGTTGTCATTCCCAACCACGTTTATAGCTCTTAAAGGTCATCAACTATCTAACTTCTGTCGTCGTAACCTAAAAATTTAAAATAGTCACGTTGAGTTTTCGTTTGAAAATAAAGAAACTAGATAATAGTCTAAGATCTCGACTATATGTAGGCCTGCTTACGCTGACTCGTCTGCATGTTTAAAACTTATATAACTTTTATTTTAATGACATTTAAACGCTTACCCATAACAAAAGCAGCAACTACACAACCGATGATGCCACCGACGCTCAGGGATTCGTTGTTAGCCATTGTAACAAAGGACGCCATCTCTACGTTTTGACTGTATGCCGGCATCGCGTACAATTCTAACAAAAAAAACAACCACGTGAATATTTAGGCAAATTATATACAGAGTGAATGGTGATCGTGTTATTAGAAACAATTATAATTCATAAAATAAGTTATGCATATTACATTTCAATATTCCAAATTAAAAAATTTAACACAGTAATTTTTCTACAAAAAGGTGTTTCTTCATCTACCTAATATTCCAATAAAATTAAAGGATGCATTGAAAATATTTTAGATTAACAAATAATCTTTATACACTGTTATTATTAGTTTTTGTGTGAAAACTTTAATATTTTTAATATACTTTTACTGATTATTGCGGTCGAATTTGGTATATCATTAGTTATTTAAAAAGTATTTTTCACTCTCACACACTAGAGCATATTATAAAGGTATATATCAGTTTAAAAATATTTTATAATGAAAGATAAAATAATTGAATTGATAGCAATTTCACATAGTAAATGAGATGTTTTGGTGAGATATTAATTATGAAGGAATTCGAATGTGGATGGCTTTAGGTATATGTTAACCATTTACGAACAAATAGCTCGTGTGTCATTCAAAGGTGGAGTCAAGAGTCTCCGAAACGGTATGTTCGTATGAGGACTAATGAATGTAGAGGAAGCTAGGCAAATGTAGGAATCATGACTTGTACTGACAAGTCATGATTCCTACATATTCGTCATATTCTCTGCCTACGCGACAAGGGATATGGTGTGAAGATATATGCGTGTGTATTATTGTACCGTTGTCCATGTCGCCGTCGGCGTCGCAGCGCGCCACCTGCAGCTGCGGGCCGACGCACGCGCCGGTGTCGCAGCCGCGCCGGCGCACGCGCTCGCCGCCCGCACACGCGCCCCACGCGCCCCACGCACCCCAACCCACCTCGGAGTCTGTAACGTACGCTTTTATTCACTTCCTTTCATTCAGAAAAAAATACGTATATTTATATAGTAAAAATCATACATCACTACATAGTATAAACCAAAGTCGCTTCTCATTTCGCTCTGTCCCTATGTATGTTTAGATCTTATAAACTACTAACTTGTATAAACACGCCGAATACAAACACAAACCATGTAAATCTAATACCTGTTACATAGAAATCGTTTTAAACATTTCATGTTATTTTTATTATAAAATATGAAATTAGCGTACCCTCACAAGTGTTGACACAGACGCGGCGCTCGAGCGCGGCGCCGGCGTCGGCGCAGCCCTCCGGCGACAGGCACATGCGCGTGCGCGTCCGATGTCCCGTGGCTCCATTTTTACAGTTCCCATTGCACTCGCTCCAGTCACTCCAACACGACCATTCACCTATAAAAACAAAACATCATATTTTTTATGTTTTTGCACATTTTTAACAGAAACGATTTGCGTACATGCAAATAATTACTTTATCGACACAGCACTCAATGAAAATGAATAAAACTTAGGGTCAGTTTCATTGACGACTTTATTATAAAAGGTCTGTGATCTACCAGAATGTCTAGAATAATTTATTTCAAAATGATCATACAGTTGGTTTTGACGAGTCAAATCAAACATTTCTGAGTGCTAGATATTTTGAAATCTTATAAAATTTATATGTTTTTTTTTATGATTTTGGAAGGCAAACAAGCAGACGGATTTCCTGATGGTAAAAAATACACGTCGCCTATAGACACCAAAGGTGGAAATGG
>DVZL01008360.1:0-10288 GCA_018236625.1 Lasaia peninsularis | reverse complement strand
AATTTTATATATACATATTTATGAAATATTAATACAGATAGTAAATTATAATACACTAATAAAGTTGTAATGAAATGTTAATAAGTCAATAAAAGTCGACGAATCTTTTAAAACCTTGTAACAAACTCACCTGCCGACTGCTGCACGCGTGCGTTCGTACACCCGGCGTTTTTTACGGCAAAAATCCCACCATATATCCCCACCATTACTTGCTGACTAAAATACATAATTTTGGGTTCCAAAATCTTTATAGGCTCAAAATTCCAAAGACCCTAACCTTTGGGATTTTGGGCTACATCTTACTAGTGTTAATGCAGCCCCATCTTAACGATGTTAAGATCTTGTGTTCTGCCGGTTCTGCTACCTTACTCACACACGACAATGACAAGCACTCGCTTTATGATGGTATAAAAAGTATGCTATATATATTGTGTGTCACCAGTGGTCTTGTTGACAATGACCTTGTTTACCTTTTACAAGCTGTCTGGTAGGAAGGCAGATGGACTATTCTACACGGAGGTCTCGGACCAACACGGGGAAAATATAATCAAGCGGCTCTACCATTCTGATTAATTTTACATTTTTTAACACAAGACAAAATTTTAATGCTTTACAAATCACCTTGTTTGTTTGACGACACTAATTTCGTCAATAGATGAAAAAATAATGCCTAATCGTAATTGTACTTACGCCCCTGTCAAATCTACTAGGTTAAATTCCGACGTTTTATAACATAGAAACATGATAAGTTTAGGACGAAAACGACGAAGAAGTATTCCAAAAGCGTTTTTTAAGGGTTAAGGCAGCAAAAACGCACTAGAAAGTCTATAGACACCATTTACACGATTAAAGGTATTATAAAACTACCTTCACAATAAATCATCTATTTCACTCACTCTCTCGTAACATACATACAGCTGTCACGCTTGCTCCGTACACAAGTCATGACTGAAAAGTGTATCAATTAAAAAAAATTAAAACAAAATAAAGATTAGTAAAAAATATGTCAGATTATTATATTACGAGAATTCTAAAAATGCGGAAAACGTGTTCTGCTCCCTGGTTTTAGTCGCATGGACTTAACTTTTTTAAATATCTTTAATGTACAGATTTCACTCTTCTACAGTTTTATTATATCGTCATTGATAGTCTAATACCGCGTGATTAACATTGTCCAAAACCGCGTATGTACAAAATAACCATTATTGAAATTTCATGGGTGTAGGTAGCAGCAGAAGCTGTTGAAATTAGTGCACAAGTTAAAGGAAAATGAAATGATTCTATACCTTTGTTCATTCGAAATTTATCCGATGCGCTGCAGTAGGCAGCGGTGTACCAGTAAATCCATATATATTTATAGTATTTCCACGACTCGTAAGTCCAGTATCTATACTAGGACACTCACGATTATCCAAGGTACTAGAGCCCTGATGTGATAGTGGCAAGCCTATCGCCATTTCGGGCACATTCCAATTCCGAGCAATGTAATTCTTACTCAGAAAAATCTGAAAAATATTTTAAGAAAATTTGGCCGACCTGGGAATTGAACCCGGGATCCTACGTGGCTAACACCACAGAGGCGATCATATCATTGTTATGCAATAAGACAGCTAACCAGCACACGTCTCTTCTGGTGGTAAGAGATAATTGTCGCCCTAAGAAACCATACAACCACACCACGCCCAAAGAAGGAAGATCCCTACCCAGGAGGCTGCATAGCAATTTACCATCAGTGAGCATATTTGCAGTGACCTATTTAACTTATGCTTGCTTCTTACTAGATCTGCAGACACGAAAACATGAAGAATAATCTTAATATATAAAAATTTCGTGTAACAGTGTTAGTTACTATACTACTTGAAGCGGCTATAACAACTGCATAATATTTCAATTAAAAGCCGAACAAGTTATTGTGTTCTGACTAAATTGACATTACTAAAATTTTCCACCTCTTTCATTTTTGATTTAATTGGAAAAATAGAGCACGTATCTAAAATAAGTTTAGATAGTTTGCAGAGAAATTACCACCACTGTCTGATATTTAAACGGTATAAGGCTAAGAAGAAGACGAGAAATATGTGATTTGAACGAATTCTAAACCCAACTTCAGCTAAAAAACTACACTGCGCTTTATGTAATAAGGCACATAGCAACAACCTGTTATAATCATTTAAAAAAACATGCAAATATAATTTCTATTCCCTATATATTAAGTTTAAATCAGGTCAAATCATTATATTCGTATCTATTCATTGCTGAGCTCCATAACGAACGAAAAGCTGACGCTTCGTCTGGTGTCATTTTACACTGCTATATGAGAAAGGCCAAGTACGTAGCCTGATAATATTGTTCGACATGGATTAACCTTTTTTATTTACTGTTTTTATTATATTATGTAATCATCGGTACTCCTCCGAGTAGTGATCCACAGCCTTACCTATTCCTGCCGCCATAATGACATTGTCATATTCCGGTCCGGAAGTTAGGGCAGCCAGTAGACTTGCACATACGGCCTAACAGCCCATACAGCGACGGATATCTATGGTGTTTATAGGCCAAGGTTGTCTCTTATTTGGTATAATACTCCCCCTCAACCCATCGTGTAATAACAAAAGTAAATTATTAAGCTTGAACACTCATCAATTTTACTTGAGTACGAATTATCGGATAGAAATATCGGTTATTTTTTTTAACTACTCTGTATATAGTATATAAGAAAAGAAAAAAAAGATATCAACCTATAAGAACTCTCGGTAAGAGAAATCCTTTAAAGAAAAAAAGCTCCTTTCTTTTAATTTAAAATTACTAGTATTATAAATATAGATTGTGTATTTTTAATTAATATTGAATTAACACAAACACAAGATTAGACTTAAACGATACGTTATTATTAATATATTAGTAGCCGATTTCATTTAAATCGTATTAAACCAGAAAAACTATAAAGTTTACAAATAACACAGTTACGATTAATTGGTATTTAAAAATACATTATCTATGTATTTTTAAATACTAATGTAAACGTAAAAAAATGTGTTCGTCCCCAAGTTCATTTAATTATATATATACCCCATGCAGGGCAGGTTCAACTGACGCATTTCCAACATAAGCTGAATCCTATTTAATATTAGGTCGACATGATATCAGAGCTTTTTTGAAATTGGTACGGATTACGTAATTGATACAAATTGACCAAACTTCTTTGTTTGTTAACCGATTTAAATGAAATAAACACTAAATGTTAAATGAAGGTTGCCACAATAAATTTCCGAAACTGCATCCAAAACGGTTAAGCTGTTTCTGAGATTAGCGTGCACAGATATACTACAATGTTTTTGTCTGTAAAAAACATTATTTTGGGTTCTCTTGCGAATATAATGCCCGGGCATTATGTTTTTTAAATAAATCTTCCATGTATCTACAGACAGCGATCAATTACAATTTTATTATATATATAGTTATACCTAAATTATCATATTATAAATTTGTCACAGCATAAAAAACGAAGAAAAATCCTTGAAATGGCCTGGAACTCTTTTGAAGTACAAAAACACAATCAAAATCGACGAATTAATTGCGTGACAAATATACAAAAAAAATTACATACAGTTGAATTGAAAATAAATAAATATAAAGGTACCTTCACGCCTATTATCCCCGAAAGGGTAGGCAGAGGTGTGCTAGTATATCCATTACTCTTAACTCGCCACTTGGGGCACATTCCAATCCCGAGATGCTTACTCAGAATAATCTGAAAAACATTTAAGAAAAGTTGCCCGATCTGGGAATTGAACCCGGGACCCTACACAGCTAACGGTTTTAACGGGCGACAGCCGTACCGTTACACTCCAGAGGCGGTTTTCGTTTTTTTTTTTCTCAAATAAATAAATTTCTCAAGTCAAATTACACAAACTGATCTAGCCCCAAAGTAAGTAGAATGACTTGAGTTATGGGTGTTAGACAACGATACTAATACATAGAAATACTTGAAAAGATACCGGAATATCTAGACCCTGAAATACAGCCATCTATGTTCACACAGATGCCTGTCCCTGTCGGGAATCGAATCCGAGTCTCGTGGTTAGGTTAGCCTCTTCCCTTTTTTTTAACTCGGTCAATAAAAGTCTGAGTTCATGTTACTCCCCAAACACAAAAAAAGTTTCTTAAAGGACATCTGGAGGGGGAATTTCAAGACTTAATTATTTTCACGTAGGCGTGCTCTATTTTGGGTTTGTTAAAAGAGATTACCGCCATCTTGAAACCATTTACGCTGTATGAGCTGTATTATTATTTAAACACCTATTCTAGAGTTTCCAGACTTATGTCAAATAATACCTACTTTTAACTCAAATAATTGTTTATAAGGTTCCGTATCCAAAAGGTAATGAATCCCTATCACTTAGGCTACGTTTGTGTGTCTGTCTGAGACCAAGCTGTATCTCATTAATCGTAATAGCTAGACAGTTGAAATATTCAAAGATAATGTATTTCTGTTACAGCTATAACAAACTAAAACTAGAATGAAATAAATATAGATATAAAGCATGCACTCATACAACGAACGTGATTTTTTTGCGGTTTTTATAGATGACTTGCTAACCCGGCGAACTTTGTACCATACCACATTAATAAAAATTTAAGTAATTTTTCCTATGTTCCTTTATATTTTCCCATTTTTAAATAGATTATAATTCGTTAGGTGTTAAAAATGTTATACCGCTATGGTGTTGTTGGTAATAATATAACAAATGTTTCCTACCCTACGGACGAAAAGTGCCATTTTTTCACCCGGCTCGCTGAGCTAAACGAAGTTGCCAGTTTCTATTTTCGTCGAACAGAAAAATAGTATAAACTCTTCAAGAAGTAAACAAACCGGCCAAGTGCGAGTTGGACTCGCGCTCGCAAAAACGGCAAAAAATCACATTTATCTTATGGGAGCACACTTTAAATATTTTTGTGAAAATTTTAACTATCTAGCTGTTATAGTTCATGAGATATATATAAAAAAGAATAATATTCAATATTTTGTAATTTGTAAAGAAAAAGCTGTGTGTAAAATTAGGTAATTATTTTCCGATACATAGGTTGGGTATCCAATAGGTAGATGTAACAGATGTCAAACGCCGAAAATGAACAAGTTCTATTGTGGTTTACACAAAAGCAACAATTACAATAATCTAATATATAAAATTTCCATGTCACATTGTTAGTTACCGTACTCCTCCGAAACGGCTTTACCGATTTTTAGCAAATTTAATATGCATATTCAGTATGTCTGAGAATCGGCCAACATCTATTTTTCAAGGCCGAGCGGTACGAAGTTCGTCGGGGCGGCTAGTATAAAATATAGTATAACTATATTTTATACTTGCCACTTCCCACGATTTTGTTCACAGAAACATCAGTTTTTCGATATTCTTAGATACCAGTAACTTTTTTGTTAGTGATGTTTACTATATTTTTTGTGTTTAGTCAACAAACCCCGGGAAATATCCTGGCTGTCCATCCTGATCATAATAATTAGGACGTCACGGAAAGTTCATTAGATCCCAAATAATTAAAAACTGAAAATATTAAAACAGACACCTTCCTAGCATTCATTATAAATACTGGAGTATTTCAAGTTAGAATGAACCTTTCAGCCTTTAGTAGGTACACTTCCATCCCCACTTTAACATCTCCACTTTCCTTCTAGTGTGCTAAGGCACTATTAATTAAAAAATACACACCATGAGAAAAGATAATTTTTTCGATGATTTTGAAATAGTTCAAACGTAAAAACTCATTTAGCAGTGTCTAACTATGAAAAACTTAAAAACAATGTTGCTTAAAAACTTGTTTTTTCATTTTAAGTTTTAACATTAACTCGCGCCTTATGCAGTATAGAAAATGTCGCTTTGATCGCGCGCTCTCGCTACACGCAATTAAACGCCCGTAGCGGCGATTTACATAAAACGCGGAATATGTTAAAAAACAAACTTATTAGAAGTAATGTCTCCTAAAAACTTATATTCACACTTGTAGGTTATACATCGTAAGGTGCAAGTTTAAGCCTTGCGTATACCTAATCGTGTCACTTTGGCAACACGCTTTTGCTACACGCGATTAAACGCCCGCAGCCGCAATTTACACAAAAATACGTTTTTGACTAAGAGTACTTTAGTTAAGAGTCAGTAAGATTTATAAACCATAAGGATTTTGAAGTTAACTAAAAATTTATTTTCGTAAGTATAAACAAATTTAACTAAAAAAAACTTTAAAAAAGCTTTTATTTGAAAGCTCTATGAAGAAAAATGACGTCACATTATTTTTCGAGTTGTTTTTAATGAGCCCTTTCATTTGATACTCATATTGTAGACGTGCTTTAAAAACAACTATTCTGTTATTTTGGTTGGTCCGCCGTATTGGATTTAGAATGACGTCACGTAATGTACGTGCATTGTCATTCAAACTAAACGTGTCTACAAAATTTCAGCTCAATCGAATGAAGATATCTACTTCAAAATTATGTTCTAAGATTCCACCCGATCATACATACTTATTATATACATACATTGCAAATGAAATAAAAGATTTTAAAAAGACAATATTATTTTAAAGCTTTTCAAGTTTAATTTGTATGTGATATATAACTATTGTAATATCACAAGGGAAAGAGAAAGGGTTTTGGGTAACCTTTGGCAATTACATTTGCCGTATTTAAGTGGATTCACAGCGCCATCGTCGGAAAATGTCAACTTTGCTGCAACGACTTAAGTTTTCATAGTTTTTCTTTTTAAATTTATCTAGTTTTAGAATTAGCAGTATGTTTTTGATAAAGATATGTTTACCAAAAGTTGTAGGTGGTGTCAAGAGTCTTCGAAACCGACGTGTTTGTGTAATGATTAACGAATAAGGAGGGAGCTAAGAATGTAGGGATTCGGCACTCAATACCCTCCCTTACCCCACAAGGAATCTGGCGTGAAGATATTTATTTATTTAAATTTTATATTTTACAAAAATTATGTACAAAAGCGAAGTTACAACAGTTTACCCTGGGTAGTGAAGACAAATAAATATGGGTGGTGCTTTAAACTTAATTATCCCACATAGAATTATAGTTTACGATACAATTCATTAACTTTAAAATTATATAACTTAAATTGATCTAGAAAATACGATAAAAACTGAGATGAACGTATATGTTATACTAAAGAAAACCTATGTATGTGCTAAAAGTATTTTTTTAATATATTTTTATTTACTTATTTGAAAATGTATGCACAAAAAATATACAAAGGTGGACTTAATGCTACATACATTCTCTACCAGTCAAACTAACATAATTCGAAATATACATGAAGGGGTGCACAGAATGATTAATTAAGAATGTTTATGTAAAAAAAATCAAAAAAAGTAAAAACTTATAGGTACCTATGAATATTAAACAAAAAATTAAAAAAAAATCATACTTAAAACAAACATACTTATAACAAATATACTTAAATACATAATAAATAAAATATAGTGTATCAATAACAGGAATTGGATCTTGTGTTATAAGACCAACGTCCTAATTGACAAAATGTATTCCTCTTATTTTAACGCAACACTTCGAGAACTTTTTGTTTTAGCCCGTGAGCTAAAAATAACCAGATGGCCATCATTGTTCAAAAATCTGAAAGTTTGCAACGACACCAACAAATTAGGGCTACAATAGAGTTCCATCATCGCGACTGTGATAAGTATTTGATAGCTGTATACTTCATACTGCCTGACATTAACTGCTTATGACAAGTACCCCATCTGAGAATTTCACTCGGGACCTCGTGCGTCAAAGATGGACACGAACTACCCTCGATCAAAGAGGCAAAAAAATACGATATGATTATATCTAAATATTTCGGTTAATTTCCTCCCCTTTTGTTCAACTTTAAGTCTTGACATTGTTTATTGAACCACTAATATATAATCTTCATATTTGCAATGACCCCAATTTCACTTCTTTATAATACGATATTTTTTTCTAGCTAAAATATTTTAAATTATATTAATGACTGATTAATCAACACAACATATAATGATGATTTATATGTTGTGTTGATTTTTAAAATGTATATATTATGTTTCGTTTCTCCTTTTCTAGAATATACTATCTATCTCATAGCTTCGCAGCTCTTAAGAAGCGAGCATAGGTCAAAATATGTCACTATCAACAAGACAAAAAATAGTAGAGTGCAGTAAGTTGGCCGGGTAGAGTTCTGCCGCTCTTCCAATTCATACCAAACCTGCCGGTATATAAATAAATAAAAAACAGTTTAAAAAACCGGTCATTCCGTATCATAATCTGTATAAACGCCAAGAAATATTTTGGAGCCCACCTTAAATATATAATTTATTCTGTTTTTAGTATTTATTGTAATTGTGAAAATTTTAACAGTCCAATTGTTCATAAGATACAGCCTGTAGAGACACCGTACAGACAGATAGACAGACAGACAAACGGAGTCTTAGCAACAGGGTTCCAATTTTACCCTTCGTGTACGAAACCCTAAAATCATTTTCAAATATACCTAATGTACTAGCACATTAAACCATCTTCAACATTGTTTAGCATTTGATGATTGCATAATTTATTTTTACACATCTTTCTTATCTAAATTAATAATGAAATTATTATCAATATGTAATATTAATATTTTTTTTTGTTTTTGTAATTTTGATAAAATATTATTAAAATGTTTTATAAGAACATTATTATCATTGTTATATATGTTATAATTGTTAAGTTGTTTTGATAAAATTAAGTCCTGTTTGATTCCTGAGTGAAACAGAAATTTGCGTGTAGTACATAGATCTGTATTTCTAGTATTTTCCTTTTTTAATACTGGTAGGCGAAAAAGCGGGTGAAATTTATGGTCAATCCAACATAAAGCGTTAACAATCGGTATCAAGTATAAAAAAGTATACACGTGTAAAAAAACGAACAGTCACACAGTCAAATCGACAAATGGACAGAATTAATCTACGAATACTGTAGTATTTACGTTAGAACTAGGTTTAATTACGCGCGAGCTACAAGCGACAAGTGCACTTGCTCACACCAACATTTTAATTATGACTAATCGGTAAACAAATCGGCCAATGTTCATAACCCAGAGTACAGTCAACATAAAAATATTAGTTCCTCTTTTTTTAATGTCAAGATAATTTCTCCAATTTTTATTTTATAACTAGCATTCCAGCCACGACTTCGCCCGCGTAAATTTTTTTATAAGACTGATAACTTTCAAAGAGCAGGTATTTTCCCGACTTATAATACTTAAAGTGTAAAACGTACCTTTTAATGTATTCGGTTAAAAAATATCCTATGTGTTATAATTCTCGTGCATAAACAACTTAAAAGTTACTTACTGTAAGGTTTCATCCTCATCCATCTAGTAGTTTTTTCGTAAAAGTATAACAATCCATCCTTACTTACAAACTTTCGCGTCCATAATTTTATAAATTTTATAATTAGTAGGATTAATGGGATGTAGAAAAAATGTTTAATTACAAAAATATATATACGAAACCAAACTAAAAATACAATGTCAAGTTATATGGGTTTAAAAGATATTTTATTTTATCTTTAGTGTATAATCGTACGTTCGTAATTCGTGCGTTCAACAAAGATCGACATATTTATAAAAAAATATTATAAACATACTGACGCTACCCGTCGTAGTTCGTAGCAACCCCACTGCTTCTCATCTACGGAAACAATTGAATGACCAATTAGCATGAAAAATGCACTCTTAGCGAGGTACAGTTTTCGTGAAAAGTGCGTAAACGCTACGATGAAGTATGTTTTCAGCCTTAATAGGGGTTTAACAATTAGTATTTTTCACCAGCCCATTGTTTTTACGTCGGCCATAGACTAGAGATTCTCGGGTGTGATTTATGAAATAGATATTATAGGGCATGTGTAAGCATGTTATCTGTACATCTCATACTTTAGAATAACTACCGATTTTTATAATCTATATTTTTCATTGTTGGCACTAGTTGAAACTTTCACATATTATTCACAAATAATTGTAAGATATCGTGAAAATATGTTACTTTAGTTTTAGCCCTAAAAATTGAAACAGGTAGGGTTGAAAAAATAATATTTCAATTATAAGTTATATGTAAAACAGTACAAGTGTTTTTCGTTTAATGATATTAAGTACTGATTTAAAAAAATAAATATAGTAACCAGATATAGCATCTCCCAAATAAATATATCGTCGGCTAATCGTGGGTGCACAAGTGCACCCACGATTAG
>DVZL01008359.1:0-10289 GCA_018236625.1 Lasaia peninsularis | reverse complement strand
CTCTCTTACTCTTATTTCGACATTATTTCAATTGGCAAAACGTATAAAATCGTATCGGAGAAGCGACAAGCTCTAACAACAGTCAACAACAATAACAGGATAACAGGATGAGTAAAAATTCAATAATTTCGTTATCTGTTGTGCAAGAATAACATGTTATTATAACCTATTATTGTAATAATGACCTTCTCTAGACAAGACCATCTCGCACTTTGCCGGATTTTTTCTTTCGTACCAGGAGTGTTCGCGTCATAACGCTTGATTGATACAATTTCGCGTCAATTAAGCTTTGAGTGGGACGCTGCCCGCCACAATTATCCTTATTGGTTCCTCATTCTTGTTATTGACGTTTTAATATTGACAATTGGTATCAGGAACATGGACATTAAATATTCTGTTTATTAAGAATACGAAAGCTATTAGAAAGCAATAAACTTGTGTACGGTTTAAAGCGATGATGTTTGTTACAAATTAATTTTTATTAACTTAATCATCATTTTACCTCCTACCATCACAGGCATAATAGTCTTCCTAATTTGATACGGGGACAGCAATTGATTTTACAATATCTTATTAATAAAAATGAACATTAAAATGTTCAACAAATTGTAAATCATAAAAATATACATTGAAATTCTTATAATATACTAATAATTAAAAATTGAAGAATTGTCTTACATAATAATAAAAATAAAATATATTTCAATGTAAAGGAAATTAGAGTTTTGACTTAAGCATTTTTTTTCTTTTTTACGTATTAAAGTGGCAAATGAAGCGTGGGATAATGTCTTGGTAGACTAGAAAAAATCTTGACGCCATTTGAACTACTTTTATGAGAGGAGGCAAGACCGCCATGTTGTGCACAAATCCAATCTCTAACGGTGGACGTTATATTTTTCAGATAGACTGAACCCGGGACATCCATCTAAAGTCGGACATCGACTACGCTCGACTGCAGCACTATTTTGAATCTCACAAATTACTAATCTTCGCAATAGTTTGATTCTTTGTGTGAGTCCAGATTGAACGTGCTTTCTATAGATAGTTTTAAACAGAAAATCTAAGTATTTGATATTTTTTCCAGCGTGTGACGAGGAAGAACTTCCAGTGGCAAGGCGAAAGCGAACTCCGATGCTGTGCCGAATATACTGGGTGACGCACACCGTGGCAACTGATCTTGCGTTCGTCATAACCTTGGTCTACTGGACTTTAGTTCACGATCCCAGTACGTACTTGCTCCTTCAATTACTCCTCACAATGCCCAATAATTGACTCTGACATTCTTTTAGATCCAATAGATATTAAATAGAAGGAATAACTAAATCATTATTCATCATTTCAATCAGTTATTGACCTATCAGCCAGAGCTACTACTTATTGATTATTTGTTTACCACCTATAGGTATCTCACTTTTTCTGTAATATATTCAAATGTAATGTAGTACGTGTTTTACGATTACTAATCCCGCTTACCCTATCACTCGTTTTTAAAAGAGATTGTATTAAAGAGTTAAATCAAGGATAAATACATCTTTGAGTATACATTATTTTCTCTTCCTGACAATCTATACAAATAAATAAAATTGGAGTGTCTGTATGTAATATTAAAATAACAACTTTTTAGTAAATGCGTATGTATATTTACAAGGTATATATACCTACCAAAACAGTTTTTTAAATATCTGTCTGTCTAACACAAACACCCGCTAATCTCTGGCTGGACTGATTTTGACGGAACTTTCACTGACTTATTTTAGAAATATATAAAATAAAATAATTAAATAAAAACGCATACGAAGCGGGCACAGCTAGTCTCGAAATATGATACAAAACTACATTACTATTTGTTTGATTTTCAGAGACCTTAATGGATCTAAACGTAAACGACCTTAATTTGTTAGACTAGAGCACCAAGCCCATGCTTCTGATTTTACTTTAGTTTGCTTTTCAAAATTCCAGGTAGTGAATACCTTAAAACTACAGGTCCTACAGGACCACGAATAAGCCCATAAATCTGGTTTTAGTTCTAATTTGGTTTTTAAAGATCCACGAAATAAACACCCTTAACTTGTTGGATCTGTTAATTAAACCCATGACTATGATCTTACTTTTGGAATCTGAGCATCAAAAATAAATCTTAATTTGTATATTAAGCTAAAATTCCATGAAGTGTGATTCAGTCACAAGAGGATCCACATCACTTGTAAGATTTATTATTCTAAGCAGTTCTAAGTGGACTGTAGATCCGGCTCGAAGGACCAGAAAATTGTACGGGGTCTTCCTACAAATTAAAAATGCAAATATTTTGGTATGAGTTATATATTGTCAAAAAAATTATATAATGCAGTAGATAGGAAATTCAAATGAGTAGCGTGGCCTATCCTGCCAGGTGCAATACTGCCTTAACTTGCGATACAGAGCGTGGAAAACCGGTCACGTTACCAGTTACCTTAAACGCAATTTAAGGTGTTCGATTCCATACAGTGTCATATGGCCCGAACACATGGATCTGATCAAATTTTTTATTTGATTTTCAGAAATACACGAAGTGAACGCCCTAAACCTGCTTGTTCATGGGTTCAACTCATTCGTGATGCTGCTAGAGCTGGCAGTAACGGCGCATCCAGTGCGGGCTTCACATGCACTCTTCAGTGCTAGTGCGGGATTAGCTTACGGCATATTTAGCGCGTTCTATTGGTCTGTTGGTGGCACTGACAGAATTGGCCTCCATGCCATTTATCCAGCTCTTGATTGGAATAAGCCAGGTAAACATTTATAGTACTGAAATGTAAACTACAACATCTATGGTGTCTATATGCTACGGTTGTCTCTTACTATCAGGAGACCTGTGCTAAGCGCAAGCGCTTCGTTGTCTTATCCCCTAAAACGTTAAAAATTAAAAGTAGAAAAACTGATGGATTTCTGATGGTGAGATGTAACGGTCGCTTATAGATTAACGTGAGACGGAAAAGTTAAGTCTTATACGATCACTAATCTGAGAAAAACTCCACCATCTAGTCATGATGGTAGTGGTCACGCTTCAGACGCTTTTACCAATATTCGTTTGGGAAAGGTATGTATAAACTAAAAGAAAAATCTATACTAGTAGTTTGTACAAAGCCGCCCGTAACCAGTAAACTTTGATTTTGAAATTATTTTGTCTGCAATCGATAAAAGAATTGTAATAAATTTTCAGGTTCAGCGTTTGGTTTCGTGGCTCTATGTGCCGTGGTGATGATAGTTGCCCACTGCATTGCGACAGTCTTAGCATATCTACGGATGAAACTGGCTGCTCGGCTAGTCCCAACAAACTCGCAGACAGAAAGACTGACATTACCGACGCACTGAGGTCTGAGAAAATATATAGTTATTAAATTAGAAGAATATGATACTAAAAAATACAAATATCAAATTGTGATAATGCAATAATAATTCATACCATGGCATAAGGCATAATACAATTAATCTTTTTTGTGCACTAATTATGAAACATACAAAAACACTTTTTTTTTAAATAATTAAATAAAAGCAATGGCAGCCTTATCAAAAATCAGCTACGACTTTCCGGCAACCTTATGTTATGGAACAAGGGCTAATGAGATATAGTGCGATGACGCTCTTGAGATCATGAAAAAGATATTATCGGAAAAGCACTTTTTGGAATAAACTAATAATAATGTAACACGGAAAAATAATACAGGTTAAATATTATTCACATTTCGTGAATATAGAAAATTAGTAATAAAATAAAAACAAAACACAGTGAGAAAATAACTTAAAATATTAAAGTTAATATTTCTGATTTGAGATTAATACAAATTAATTTCAAATAAGAGAATAATTGATATTATTTTAGTTCAAATTAAGAAAAATGACGTTGTAAACGAGCAACGCTTTCAACCAATTAAATTGACAATTTTAAATTTGATAATTTGATTGGTCGAAGACATTATTTGGATGATGATGTCATGATTTTCCTAACATGAGCAGATTGTACGAAATTGTGTACAGATGGGATTAGTTATATTTTAATTTTTGAATTTAAAGCAATAACAAATATTTGAAATGTTTGAAATTTACATACTTAGAACACACGATGGTGTGATTAAAGTGCATACACAGCAAAAAAAATATTACCATATCCGTATAGATTTTCCTCACTAGTAATTACTGTGTTAGATAACACCTTCAAATCAAAGACAGTCTTAAATCCAAAGAAAGAAAAGAAAAAGAGATTGGCTTCGTATATTTCCATTTTTAAATCATTTACTTTTATAAATGAGTAATAAGCTTTGGATATAAAAAAATATGAGAAAAGCAAACAATTAAAATGTACTAGCATTTAATTCATGATTACATAGTTTTGTCTTTTTAATATAATTAACGTTTTAAACGTTATAAAATTTAACGTTATCGAGATATTTTATATGTCTTATAAAAGGCAATAAGAATAACAGTAAAATCATAGTTAAGACTATCAATTTAAACAATGATTAATAAAATTATTCATTACATTAATTAATCATGAAAATTAATTCTTAATTGGAATATAATATCTACATTCATTTATAAATGAAAATAACGCTATTTAAAATCTACTTTATGTTCAAGTAATATTACAACTGATTATTTATTAAAGTCTCATGATTTAATAAGTCTGATATAACTACTGCCACATTTTATTTAGCATCATTTACATGCAGTATTTTTTATTTTCTTTAAAATGACTTATTTAAACGTAATCATTATTAATTCTATGTAAATTAAATAATGTTCAAACATATAACACCGATAGTATAATATTATAAACAAAATATTTAAGATATTAAAAACTATATCGTTTTTTAAATATGTATTTATATATTATACTGCTTGTTTATTTGGATTAAGTACTTTTTAAAGTGTGATGACGATTGTTTGGTGTATAAGACTTAATTGTAATATCCGACGCAGATCTTTTGTGCGATGAAATTATTTGTTCTATATTCGAATATACTGTACGTATATTCGGTATAATAATAATTGTAAGAGGAACCGTATTTTTATTACAATTATTACGGTATTATTACCGGCCAAATTAAAAAGTATTAATATCATTTACTAGCAACCATATCAAAAGCAATTAATTTGATTGCTTTTGCGTTTCGGTTACAAATAAACGAAAAATAAAAAAACATCAATTTCGATCAATAAGTAAAAGAAAACACTTTTCCTTTTTTATATGGTTAAAACCCTTTTCTTTTTCATTCTTAATTAATAACATTTTTAAATTCATTTTAATTATAAATTTTATTTTATTAAAATTTTCAATTTACATAAACATTCAATTAATTAATTTAATATTAAATACACTATTATAATATAAAAATTACAAATGTAGATAAAATGCGTTTGTTGTTCTAATTTACCAAATTTATTATAAAAAAAACCACCAAAGAATTTCACCGCTTGAATAATTTTGTTGCACTGATTTTTTTAAATTTTTTTATAATAAAAAAAGAGTACCTTCACGCCTATTATCCCCTAGGCATGGTGTGCTTGTATATCCATGACTCGTAAGTCCAGTGGATATACTAGAACACCCACGATCAGCCAAGGTACTATTAGGTACAAGGTATTTGTAATAACTAAACAAAATTAAAACAATTATTTTGCAAATTCCCGCCAAAACCAGTGGTAGATACCAACTTTACAATCGTGGAGTTCAGTCTAGTTCTCTCGTTGATGATGGTTATAAAGCGATACATACGTACGAGTACGTATGAGATAAATTATGTATCTTGCTTGATCGAGTCACATTATACTGCTATTTTAGTGGGAGTTTGAAAAATTATTATTTCATTTTTGTCTAAATATAGATTGCCTTAAAGTAACGCCTGGTTTTATCAATTAATCATTTGTAATAACTGTCAATCATCAAAAACTTCAATAATTATAATGTCTTTAAAATGTTAATTCCTAATATTGAATCTTTCTTTATTTTTTTACATGACATGTTTATTAATATTTAATAAAAATATATAATCCACGCCAAACCTTTCGTTTGGATGAAAGCATTTATTTATTTTTAAGGCTCATGAAACATGTTATAACAGTATTACTCATTATTGCATTAAACGTAAGTTGTAGCTTAAGCTTTAGTTATTAGTTTTCGATATAGGAACTTGAAAATATTTCATTATAGTCTATGGACTATAATGAACTAAAACCTGGACGAATTTTTCAAATCTTTTTCTCGATGATGATAACTTATAAAATATTATAAATTATTTTTAAAATAACGCCGATTAGTTTTGATATAATTACTGTTGTTACATATTTATACATACCTGAAATCAATAAACGAGTATATAATATATATATATATATGTTAAGCTAAATTTATCATTGGATTAACAGAGTCTTTATTTTAATAATATATTACACAAGGTAATGCGGAACCTCTCCCAACAATATCGAAATTACTCAGTTATAAATAGTATCATAAGGCATCGTGAACAACTTTATAAATACACACTAATTAACTATTTTTAATTGAATAAAACTATATAAACAATACACTAAATAATAAAGAATCTCACTATAACTTAAGAAATTCTCGACCTGGTGGAAATGTCTTATGTTTTTGTGTGTGCTTAAGAAGCTAAGCTTAATAGATTAAACATACAAAGCGCAGCTAATGTTCACAAAGCTTCATGATACTTCTCTTAGTAAAGACTCGAGTTAGCCGAGAAAAACTCGATGATAAAATTCGTCGCCAGCTCGCGTACCATTAAATCGCGAAATATGGTATCATGAATGTGATTTTAGTTTTAGTTAAACATGTTCCTATCCTTATAATGGCCTTAGGCAAATCTCTGTGATTTAATATTCACATAGACGTATTGATTGTATGTACAATTATACTTCTAAGTAATTTAGGTATTTAGGTACTAATATAATTTTTGTAACGTAACTAAAATGCTGGAAACAATAATCTAAACCTTGAACTTTCTAAATTGTCATACCTAATATATATTTTAAATAAATAATAACAGTATATACCTATTAAATATTTCACCTTAGCCATCAATAAAACCTTTTCGTAATTATTTATGTAAAAATCCAGCCACAAGTGTTTTTTATGATAATAATAACAGTATAAGTTTGCTATGTAAGTAATAACCTTGTTAAAGTGATAGGTATGCTATTGATGCATATGTGCGTCTTATAATGCTTTTAGCACACTTACAAAATATATAATTATGAACCTAAACACAAAGTTATAAGATTTACTTTCCAAGCAAGTGTGTTGAAGAATAGACAATCAACTTAATTAAATGCACCTAATGCAACATTGCAACAATACTACGACTTTTCTGTGCACTTGCACCACTTAGCACAGGTCCTAAGCGCTGTAAAGCAGTATGGTATTATACAAAACCAGGTTTTATAATATAAAAATTATGCGGTGTGGCTTTTGAACGTTCTTTTAGAGATCTATTAAGGACTTCACCCAAGTTTCACCCAAAAAATTAGTTCTCCTGCTATGTACGTAACTAGTAATGGCTGGTTATTCCGATAAATCAAACTGTCATATTTATTACAAATACAAGCAATATTATAATGATCTGTTTTAGCTTAATACAAATTATATGATAAAATTGCTTTTTTATTAGCACTTCAATGGATTCTTAATATACTTATGAAATTTTATGTTTTTTTTTTTCATTTTTTTAAATCATGAATCCCATCCTAAAGTACCTATCTGGAACCCTATTACCTAATACATATATTACTCCGCTGCAAACAAAAGCAATGTGTTAAGCAAATATTTTTAGTAAGTATATGATGAGTATTATCTCCAAATCCAGTGTAAGAATTTATATACTAAATTGATTTGCAGTTAGTTTTTTAAAAGCCCAATTATTGTAATATAATAAAAAAATAACTGTCCTATAATTTATACATAACTGCATTGACTCTGTTAATCTTGTTCAATATATTTGTTTTATAGTTCCTGGATATATGTCGCGACTACACATTCTCAAACTTTTATATTTACCGAACACTAAAACTTATTTGCGACAGCATCCGATGTTCTCAACTATTAATGATCGCGAAAACATGGACATGCCCTCTATAAAAAAAGGATTTTTTTTTCTTTTCACCTGACTAAAGAAAAAAAAATTATTTGTCAGAATTTTAGCTGTAAGGAAACTAATCACTGTTTTATTTTCAAAATGAATGTTGTGTTTACATCAAGAAAAGGACAGCTTTTTGTCACAAGTGTATTATTTAAGATGTTTCAGCTGTTTCTCAGTTAATTTGTAGACTCAATAATAATAAAAAAAATATAGTGGCTGTCAAAATATTTTTTGATACTGCAATGCGAGTACTTATGTTGAATTGTAAATTTCATCCCTAGGTTAATAAAATAATGACAATCTTAGATGTCATGTGTCTAATTATCAGCCGAAGCAAAACCGAGGTTGAGACCAAATGATCTGATTTTATCCCCCGAGATGTGAATATTTCTGCTCGACGAAGTTGAAAAGTGACAATGTTTCTAACACAGCAGGAGAAATGTAGCTACTTTTCGCCCGGAGATTAGGAAAAGGTTTTTATGGGATAAGACAATGAAGAAGTAAATGGTGCTTGATGGTAAAAGAAATACCTGCCCACTTGCCTAATAGAAAGCGTGGGCAGGTAATAATAATAATAATAAATAAATGTTACTGGACAAATTACACAAATTGATCTAGCCCCAAAGTAAGCAAATTAAATGCTTGTGTTATGAGTGTTAGTCAAAGATACTAAATACATAGAAATGATAAATTTGTAATAAACACCCAGAACCGGAAATACAAACATCTATATTCATCACACAAATGTCTGTCTCTGTCGGAAATCGAACCCGAGCCCCGCGGTTAGGCGTGTACGCTAGCCCCTCGACGAGGCGGTCATACCAGGTCAGGCACTCTGAGCTAGAAAAATACTATTGCTTTATTTTATTTGGATTCAATGAAAGGAATACTAATAATTAATATTTAAAAACTAAAAATTTTAACCTGTGACAACCCAGGATACAATTTCTTGATGTTGAACACGAGCAAATATCAGCTAAGCAAAAATAAAGAATTTTATTTAAAAAGAAAGACTAATGATCTGATATGATTTTCAAATGATTATCCTACAATTCGATTGATTACTTATTACAAATCAATATTTTCAAATTAACATCCCAGACTCAAGTTTATAACTGCACCTGTACTATCTTTAGTATCATGATGACGTATTAATACCTTTAAAACTTTCTTAGTGTGTAGATTGTATGAACTAGAGATGAAGATAAGTCATCAGCCTTACAAGAACGAATAGTGATGTAAGTAACAAATAATTTGCTATTTTATTTAAAAAGGCATTTTATTTGAGCTCTGGACTTGATTTCAAGTTTTAAAGCCGCTGTTTACTTTTATATCGTAAATTGATTCTTAAAAATAACTAATATCTCATGTGAATATACATAATTGTCTTACCTATAAAACAGTGTCTGAATTTTCTATATTTTTCTTATTTATTAACAAAGTACCTACCTATAAAACGGAGGTAATAAAGTCGACCTTTTACGGTGTTTCCATAAATAAAAGGTAAAATTGGAACCCTATTACTAAGACTTTGCTGTCCGTCTGTCCATTCGTCATCAGGCTGTATCTCATAATGTATATAGTTAAAATATTCATAGTTTATACATAATAATAACATATAGGCTACCTACTTTTTAACCGACTACATTAAAAGAGGGTATGTTATAACGCAATAAGTATTTTAAGTCGAAAAAAAAATCTGCACTTTGATAATTCACGCGGGCGAAGCCGCGGGTGGCAAACTAGTAAAGAATAAAGTAAATATTTAAAAGGGTCTCCCATACATCGAACGACTTGACCATTAGAAGTATGCATAATTAGATGATGGTAACGGCAATCTAATTATATTCGCTTTGTCATAAATTATATGGAGAACTTAAGGAATTTAAGAAATTAAAAGATTTTAAAGAATTTTAATTCAATTATTATTGTGAAATAATAATTGAATTAATATATTAAACAAATAATCAAAGCGTGGGATGAATCAAAACGTAACATGTATGTATGATAATGAAAAATCTTATAAAAAGTCATTAGTTGTTTATTAGCATCTGTTTTTAAAGAAATTACGTAACTGTATTTTAAATGATTTAATGTCAATAGTAGTAGGTATCGAATAATTAGGCACCTTATTAAAAATTAAGGGTGCTTTAGCGAAAAAGC
>DVZL01008358.1:0-10289 GCA_018236625.1 Lasaia peninsularis | reverse complement strand
GGACCGATTATTACGAAAATTGGTAATTATATTTTTCAAGACATGTTCATCGACGTCGCTCGCTACCAGGTTGCGCTGTACAGTCTAGATGT
The DNA here is from genome assembly GCA_018236625.1 of Lasaia peninsularis. Classification (NCBI taxonomy): domain Eukaryota; kingdom Metazoa; phylum Arthropoda; class Insecta; order Lepidoptera; family Riodinidae; genus Lasaia; species Lasaia peninsularis. The sequence goes on along the minus strand of DVZL01008358.1, from coordinate 10,197 downwards.
TGACGTATGTAGTTGTTAACGAGCGTCGGGTGCATTTAATTTTAATTAATTAAATTTAATTAACAAATATTACGTATACATATCACATCATTACAATTATTTAATTAACGATTTGATATTATCTATGTATATAATATAAATGGATCGCTAAATCTGAACCAATTTTGCTAATTTTTTTATGATATTTCGTGAAGGACGGCTTTTACGGGGAAGAAATTAAAAAAATACCTGAAAAATATTAAAAACACCATCCATATTCCGATACAAAAGATTCGTAATAATACTTAAAAGTCAATTTGAAGTTTAATACCATATCAGAAAGTTTTAGTCTTATTGGAAAGGTTTTAGGGAAGGCAAAACAATGGAGTGACGTTAGTATCGTATAAATATTAATATCAATATTTGACAATAAGTATTTATATATAAGTCGTTCAGAATTCACATTAAATTTAAAAGTCAAGTTTTGTTATATATTTTAGTTTTGAACGTAATTTACATCACTTAAGTGCAGCTGCAACGAAGGTCGCAGGGAGAGCTGGTATAAAAATAAAAATGAATACCTAAATGTGTTGCTAAGCGCAAAACTCGAGAACGGCTGAACCGATTTCATCGTTAGCTTTTTTGTTGTATTTGACGGAGTCATGTTCATGGAGTAACATTCTTATGGAAAGAAAAAATGAGAAAATTTCAAGGAATATAAGAAAAAAACACTTATTAATAACGGGCCGTAAGAAGTTACAGGTTAGCTAGTTAATTATAACAATGTCATCTAGACGTTGAATTAATTAACACAGTCAGGCGTTACTTTGCAGAAATCCATAGTCAAACAAAAAATAAAATTAATTAATTTTTGTTGTTTTTTTTAGAAGTTGAAATGATACAAATTAAACTAATAATGTATAAAAAGTTTCTGTGTAAAAATGGAAAAGGCCATGCTGTGATGGTAGGATCATGTGGAAAGATGAAAGACTGACAAAACAGATTTTCAATGCGAATGTCAATGTACCCGGGGAGACCTCGTTGACATTCCACGACCAAATTACTGTATTATCCAAGGGCGGTGTTAAGAGTCTCCGTAATCGCCGTGTTTTTATAAAGAACGTAATGAATATAATGATTAATTGATGATGAAGCTAGGCAAGTATCTAGAAATGAAGACGATTGTACACAATACTGCACTGCACTGCCTACACCACAAGTTACTTGGCGTGAAGATATGTATGAACGCATTTAAGGGCTACACTTTTAACCAGAAACTTGACAGTATAATAAGCACTCATTGTTCTGTAAATACGGTTGGTTTGTATTTTTTAAGTGGCCCACAGAAATTACCCACAATACTGTAACATCATAAGGGACTAAGCATATGTTATGTTCCACTAACCCATAAAATGCCATGAATGTTCGATTAAGCCCGCCGGTCTGTGGGGACCCGGTACATGGACGGGGAAATATGGAGAGAGAAATGTTTCGTAACTCCCCGTCGCGCCCTCTGTGTCTAGTTTAATGTTCTAGTCCTGATTAAAATTTAATACAGCGATATCTGTTCCCTTGTAAGTTTTCCTGAAACGATGTGAAAGATAAATTTCCCTGGACAAATTACATAAATCGATCACCAAAGTAAACAATATGCTTGTGCTACGGGATTTAGACAACGTTTGGTCTAAGATCCGAATCTAAGCCGACTTTCACCGAGCATATATACAAGAATTGCTCGGTTGAAAATATTACATAGATAGATATATAAATAGGGATATAGGGACAGAGACTGACTAACATCCACTACACAACCATATAATTTGCTTACTTTGGGGTTAGATCAATTTATGTAATTTGTCCATTTGTATTTATTAATTCATTAAAAAAATATGAATAGACTTAATAACTCACCCATTATATAGATTATCATGAATATTACCTATATTCGTTATTATTGCTTCATATATTATTTAGGTAGATTAAATGATTAGATATCGCCTCTGTGGTCGGTATTCGACTTTGACGCACGAGGTCGCAGGTTCCATTCCCAAGTAGAAAATAAAGTATAACATTGCTGGTATTTAAACCAATATAAAAATCCATAATGATAATTATCCGAAATGAAAAAGTTTCGGATAAAATCAGATAGCTTAATAATTGAGATACGTTATGACTAGAAAGTTGATTTGATGAGCCGGGTGGCGGCCGACACACAAACCATGGTCATTATTTGTTTAATCCAATATCTTCTTCGTCTTAGCCACACCCCGTATTATATCAAATAATATCGGGGTCGTCTACCTAATCTAGAAGATTTGACAAGGAAACCAGTTTTTACGCAAAGCGACTGCCATCTGCTTTTTGCAACCCAGAAGGGAAACTAGACGTCCCAACCTGCATTAGGTTGAATTCAGTGAAAGAGCACTCAGAAAATGTACATAAGTTAGAGAAACTCATTGCTACATAGCGGGGTTCGAACCTCGACCACCGGAATGGAAGTATGAAGCGCCTAGTGCGTAAGCGAAATTATCCGCAACTAACGGATAATCCGAAATCATTTCATATCGGTAACAGTAACCGGTATAATAATCAGTCCCTGGATGACCGAGCTTTGCTCGGTGTTTGGTTAGTACATCACATTTTTTTGAAATTGTATTCGACATAATTTACAATGTTTTTCTTGTTTCTGTAGGGGCCTCCAGGAACAGTTTTCTCACAAAAAGAAGGAACTCAAAAAAAAAGTAAAAAAAAGTATCGAACGGGCTGGGTTTTGAACCTGGAATTCTGCGTATTAAGGCGCCCGATTTCCCAACTGAGCTATACTAACTTGGCAAAATGTGGCGAAATTTAGCTTTGTATTGTAATGATTAATGTTTTTATTCCATGAAAATACGATGAATATAAGAAACCTGAAAATAAACCTAGCTAGATCGATTTATATACAAGAATATATACAAGAATATACATATATACAAGAATTGCTCGTTTAAAGGTATTAGATTAGATAACCGCTTTTCACTAAGTGCATAATACGTAAATTTACCAAAACAATTTTTTTACCCACATTGTTGTCTGTTTGTGCCTACTAATCTATGAAGCGGCTGGACCGATTTTGACGGAATTTTCACTGGCAGACAGCTAATGTAACAAAGAACGTTTAGGCTACTTTTATTTTAGAATTTTATTTTAGAAATGTATAAAATAAAACAATTAAATAAAAACGCGAACGAAGCAGCCAGTTAGGCAATAAAAAGCTTTTCAACTCTGTGTTCAAGATTATTTAATTTCATGTTTTTAAAAGTATGAATAAAGCAAGGATAAGCTATAATGTGGTTCTTGTAGGGCTCGTGTGAGTTCATGTATTTATATTTTGTATTTTTGGTATTTTTTATATAATGAGATAGCGAAACAGCAGTTTCATGTCTTTAGGCAAATATTTCTTATCACCACGAAATCTGGCTTAATTATTTCCGCTGGCTTATTAAAAAATATTTATTTTTCCCACAGCTTCAACCTATATAAATTTCTTTATACTAAAAAACAACCTAAATACAGTTTCATGGTGTGATCGTTGATTATTATGACGTTCTATATAAATTTTCATCCCATTCTATCCTATCAATCCAATTTTCCTTAACAAAATGATGTCTTTTCCCGAGGAAAACTCTATCTTTGTACTACATACCATTAAAATCAGTTTAGTTTTATTTTCCGCTCGCGGCTTCACCCGCATGAACTATTTTATTACACAGATAACTTTGAAATATTTCTGACTTAAAATACTTCTTGCGTAAAACATACCCTTTTTATGTAGTCAGTTAAACAACCTATGTTCTTTCTCAAGGTTAAATCTATCTCTTTACCAAATTTCATAAAAATCAGTTCAGTGGTTACAGACAGACAGACAGAGTTACTTTCGCATTTATATTAGTAGGGATTAGGAATGTAGGCAATAAACTACATTCAATTATTTTTAATTTAATTTATATAATATTAATTCCCTCCCATAATTACCTATTTTTTGGAAAAGCGGATAAAATAAAAATTAATAAACAAAAAATGACATTTTGACATATCAAGAAGACACTTCAGTACAATTTTAATGTCATAGTTTACTCATTTCTTTTCCCACAAGCCGATATCGTTTTTGGCAGCTCCTGTATTACATTATGTTACCAATGTCCAAAGCAATTTGGCAATGCAAATGGGCCTATGTATTTGTATTACCTAGAAGGAAAATTGTATTTACTGCTTGTAAACTGCGTCGTTCTTAACTTGGATCGGGTAAATACTATTTATCTTTATAGATTACGTTTATCCTAAATTTTAGAGTTATAATAATACTTGTCCGGGGAACCACGTCGGTACTTGGCATGGTTTCCTTTCAGTTTGGAGGGTTGACAATCTGGTAAACTTCTGTGAGATTAACAACTCAACGTGTTTCAAACGCAGTCAAATTATGATTAACATTTATGTGTTATTGCTTGATTCTATATTATAGGAATAATGAAAATAACGCAACCATCTGAATAAAATAGTTTAATCGTTCGATTATCTATCCATCGGGTGAATCCATCCATACGGTAACCGTACGAATTATTTGTAATTATTCGTAGAATTTAAATTATTATTATTTAATATTATTTATTGATTTATATTTTTGCTTAATTAACATTATAGGTTTAAACTAATACGATAGTAAAGCTAACATAATTGCCTATTTTTATAACATATAACAAATTAAGAAATCTTTTATTATCGATAATTAATATTAAGTACTTCTTATTGGTACTGAACTAAGTATTTTTCTGGTGCAATAATAAAATTGTTCACAAGCATGGTTAAATAACCTAAAATATATTTATAACTAAAAATATATAGTGGATAAAAATTTAATATCTTTTCCAAATAATTATCCAATGCATTCGTATGAAAAAAAAACAGAAAACAAATTCAGACGGATGACAAATGCTAAATTATTCGTACAGTTAACTGGACTAGTAGTCACTTCGGTTAATTTATGTATCCGATAATCGGACGATTAATTTATGTTACTCAGCCACTTAGCGGACAAATATAAACTTTGTAGGTATATTAAAGTCCACATGGGTTTATGCAAGGTAACTTATGTTTGCTGTACCAGTTGTTTACTGGTACAGATAATACGTCATATACTCTCTGGGGCTCAAGGTTTCAAGGAACACGGTGTGCTTGGTCTGCATCCGGATAAATGATCGAATACGATATATTGTGGTCCATCATTGTTCACCAACCTACATAAAGTCTTATTTCATTATTTAACGGAGACTATTTATGTTACAAAAACTAAGTTATAGGCATTTTAGAGATAATATAGCCTTAAGTATATTTAAATAAGAATACGTTAGATCGCATACTTATCTATTTAAATATAAATATTTGAAATAATAAAATGTCCACGTGACTTCGATCATGGTAAGTTTTTATATAGAAGAGGATGCAAAGGGGCAAGTAAGTCACCAGATGGTAAGTGATCACCGCCGCCCACGAACACGCGCAATACCAGAAGTATCTGCGTTGCCGACCTTTTAGGAATGAGTATGCTCTTTTCTTGAAGGTTCCTAAATCGTATCCGTTTGAAACCGCCGCTGGTAATTTTTTCCACGCAGGAATTGTACGAGGCAAAAAATGCCTTAGGAATCGCACGGTTGAGGAGCGCCACTCATTAAAGTGGTAGGCGTGGAATTTTAAGCTCTGACGCGATGTCCTAACGTGAAACTCAGCGGCAGGTATCAACCCAAACAACTCTTCAGAGCATTCGCCGTGGTAAATGCCGTAGACGACACTGAGTGAACAGATATCTCTCCGCAACGACAAAGAGTCAAGCCGATTGGAAAGAGCCCGGTCCTCAACGGTTCGAGACACTCTACGTTGGATGCAGTCAAATGGAAGGAGCTGGCACTGAGCAAGCTCCCACCCAGAGGTTGTTGTATTAGCTGTCATAACAATGGAGAAAAAGAAAGAGTTTACCAAGATATTTTTATGTTTCTTTATTACAAATTCAATCAAGATACTGTTTCATAAGGTTAAATAAAGGGAACGTAATATAAGTATCTACGTCGTAGAGTAGAGCGTAGCGTAGTAGATTTAATATAGCACTTGTTCAGTGCTCAAGAATCTTGTAAAGTATAGGCTATAACTAGCTATAAACATAACAGTTGAGGAATTCATAATTCTAACATAATATGTATGTAATCTGTAAAAAACGTGAGGATGAGAAATTTTATCAAAAATGTACTACTAAAACCATATTGATCATCTCGTTCGCTCAATATTTACTTCATACGATTTGTCTGTTGGCACAAAAATATAAATTAAATCTGAAAATATCTTTTTTAGTAAGTAAAATATGTAACCGTTTTGTGAAATGTTTACTGTAATGGATATTACAAGCGCGTAAATACACGGGTATAAGCTAGCTATACAATATTTCAAGCGTTCAGGGACTTTAATGATTTAAAATCCTTATTGTATAATGAACTGTCAAGCCTTCATCCGCTCACGAGTCTACATAATAGCCAAGAGTCCACAGTTTCTGACCAGCAAACTTGAACCCTGCTATGTAGAGTTTCAATACATCTTATCATAGTAAATATTATTTTGTTGGCGAGCGAGGGGTCAAGCTGTTTTGCTTTTTGTAATAGAGCTCCCGGGATAAAATATTTCCAGATTTATGATTTCTGACTATAATCGTCGTCAAGTATAATTTATTATCTCGAAGTAACTTAATCTCTACACATAAAAAAGCTGTATCTATATTGTAATTACTAAAGCAACTGTGGGACAAGACAATCGACGTACGGTAAAGAAAGATTTAAATATAGTACCTAATATCACATGATTTTAATTTTTAGTAAGAAACTCAGAAGACCAATGGACCAAACGTCGTTAGTATCTAAGATTAAATTTTATCTTTAAAAATTGTCTAAAATTTATGTGAAACATAGTTTTTTGGGGATACATTGTCGTGTTCCGGTCCGGAGGGTAGGGTAGCCGGTAGACATGCACATAAGGTCTAACAGCCTGACCACACGGCAGCGGCGCACCTACAACATCTATGGTGTCTATAGGCCACGATTGTCTCTTACCATCAGGAGACCCTTGTGCCTGTTCGCTGTCTCATACTATAAAAAAAAATACATACTCGTACATACAACGATTAAGCACACGGCTCTCTCGATAGTAAGAGACAATCGTGGCCATAGATGTCGTAAGTGCATTCCTGTAATATATAAAAAAAAATAAGTTAGAAATCTTTGGTACACGGAAGAATTCGTACCTGGACTGCTGAAATGTAAGTCGGATGTGTTAATTGGATTATTTCAACCGAAGCATGGAATAAAATGAAAATATTTCAAATCAAGCACTATTTGTATTTGAAATGTTATTACATAGTCTCATAAACTTGCAGTAATACACGAATCTGACCTGTGTTGGTATTCCCGACAAACTCTGGTTAAATCAAATAGTTCTTAGTATTGATGGAGCCAGTTCCACAGCAAAATCCGGATATAATTTGCCTTAGTATTCCCGATCCCAGTTATTGCACAAAGAGTCCTCTGGAGAGCTTTGGGTGTATTTTAATAGCAAATACCTTCAACTTATTAACAGACAGCTTATTAAACATCAAATAGCTTGATATTGCTTTGGAAACTTGAACCTTACAAATAGTTGATATTAGCATAATTTAGAATGAACTAGCTCTCACCGGCGGTTCCACTTAAATCAGTTTTTATTATTTTGCTTCAAGGGAAAATATTTTGCCCTGTCGGTCGGAAAATAAACGTATCCATGTGTTTGATTTTTGAGTGCGACTGGTGTTTGTGTGCAAATGACTATAGATGTATATAATTCTGAGTGAGAGTGTCTTATAGACTTCGCTCTTCGTCTGTTTGGCTGTCTATATGTATATATCAGTTTGTCTCTCACCAGGCTGTATTTAATGAACCATGATGGCTAGAAAATGAAAATTTTACAGATAATCCCACTATAAAAATATAACCAAGATACAATTAATATTCAAAGGCGGCTCCCATACAAAAAACATGATCCGACTCGACCTTAGTTGTATTTTACGTATTGTATTACGTAGTCAGGATGTTTTATTAAATTTAATGTCAAATAAAGTCTTATTTTAAGACATGTAAATAGGATGGCTTATTTTCTTACCAACCATTCGACCCCCAACATACTTCTATCACCATAACGACGCTGTCACACGATGGTAGCCTTGACGCGGTTTAGCTTTTAGGGTCAAGGTAGTTTCGTAGGTTTCCTACGCCTTTTATATATAACTGTGTCCTAAGTTATGACTAATAAAAGTCCCTTGTACATTTTAACAGCATAGTTTGTCGTCAATATTTTATCGGGGCTGGGATGTAACGACCCGACGAACGAACGACCGAATGACGACGATTTAGTTATTTGGATTTTTCTAGATTTATTAATTGATACCATCTTCTATGTCGAGTTATAAGCGAAAAGTGTTGTACACATGGAATTAGCTATCTAAGATCAAATCTAAAGGAGATTTGATCATCTGTGATGTTCATAGACAACGTTTGTATCTGCCATTAAAAGAGCCACATGTTTTTTCCTGTTGCTAAATTAAAAATAAAATTGGTGTACACGAATAAAAAACACTTTTTAGACGATTACATTCTTTAATATGATACCGCGGTTTACAAAAGAGTGCAAAACCTATGTGGTCAGTTTATCTCCCAACTTCGGTGAGATTTTCCATAGTTAAAACAAAATTATAAGTTTACCTAGTTTTCTAAAGCTTGTTACTTATACACGATTCAGACGTTTATCTGTTTCACTGGCTGCAGAAATGAATACGCTTGAGTAACTTGCTCTTAACGAACCTATTCGAAACAAAAATGTCACGGTCGCCTATCTTCGCTATAATTTTTTACAGTGTAAACTCAGCACAAAGATACAAATCACCGGATGATTGGGAAGATAGTTCCATTCTTTAGCAGCGTGCTTTTCATTATGAAACACGAGGTGGGCTTCTTCATCCTGTTTCGTGGAATGTCTACCAAGTAGGGGTGCTACGTCTTAGTTCTCTAGTAAGTATTTCGGTGGATCAAGCTTTGAAGACACAAATATAAATGTATCCTATAACAACCGACTAAGTGAGAGTCGAATTCACGTTCGTTTCTTTACCATTATCTATTAAAACGAAAATAAATCACGTTTGTTGTATAGAAGTAACATTTATATATATTTATTTATTATACACTGTTTTTAGTATTAAATTTGTATCAAAAATACGTCATCTGTGAAAATTTTCACTTTCTAGCTATTACGGTTTATAGATAAAGTGTAGTGACAGAAAGATAGATCATTTGTGAAAATTTCAACTCACGGTATCACGGTTATCCAGGTGACAGACAGACTGACATACTTACATACATACAGACAGACGGGCAGCGTAGTCTTGGTAATAGGGTTCCGTTTTCACTCTGGTTATGGAATCCCAAAAACTAAAACAAATATTGTCACCTATATCCCCGAAAGGATAGGCAGATGTAAAAACTTATGCATCCATGATTAGCCGATTATATGTATGCGATAAAATACTGATAATATGTATAAGAGAACTGACAAAATACCCATTTTCATCATTATAAGTGCAGTACCTGGATTACCGAGCTTTTCTCGGTGTTCTTTTTGGTACATCATGTTTTTTGGAATAATAATATTTACTTATAACTACGCAAATTACTTTCTGATGAAATATGAATAATATAAAAAGGGAAAACGTAAAAGAAACAGTCGGACCGAGATTTGAACCCGTGTTTCTTGCATTTTAAGGCACCCAATTTCTCGGCCGAGCTATTCTAACTTCATAAATGGTAGCGAAATTTAGCTTCGTATTCTAATGGGTTCCGGCTGTGTAGACATAAAGGCGTGTGTCAGAATGGCTGGTTGCATGTGACGTTGGTCTATGAGACTTTATTCAAAAATTGCTACATAATTGCTTATATTTGCTACATGTAATAAATAATTGCTACATAGGATAGATATTTAGAAATCAAATATTTTTTTTGACCAGCCATCCTGACGTTTGGATCGCTGGTCAACTCCTAATTTTAAGTCAAGCATACAGAGTTTCCCGAAATGTATTGCGTCTATAATTGCTACATATTTGCTTCATTTGTCTAATTTAGT
>DVZL01008357.1:0-10292 GCA_018236625.1 Lasaia peninsularis | reverse complement strand
GTACAATACGTGCGAATAATGTCTACGGTGAGCGAACATTACCTTACATACTCCCCCGGCTTATAAACAACCTACCACTAGATTTAAGAAAGTTGATTACAAAAAAAAAACATTAAATTTAAGCTAAAACTGTATTTCTTGAATAATTTATAAAGCATATAAGTTAAACTTGTAATTATATTCAATAACTTTTATATATGATAGATGTGTAGTTTATTTGGTAATAAGTTTGTTATTGTTTTACATTAGTCATTAGATGATGTATATTCGATTTTTGTTATTTTACTGTGTGATATCGGTTTCGAATTAGATATAAGTATATTCTATTATTAGTAATGTTTCCTTCGTTAGATTTCCACTATATTCCAATCTCATAGTTAGGAGTAGCAAAAAATACTCTAATTATAAAAAAGCCTTAAAACTTAAATCAGACTCCATCTGAGCGAAATTGTGTAGAGTAACTAAGTAAAATTCGTCACCTAGATTCGTCGTCTAGGGCGGCAAAGGCTGAAAAAAATAATCCTTTACTATGCATTAACAGCTGACAGTAGTTAATTGTGTCGTAGGTTCTGTACCTACGTATAATTTAATCAAGAGGCAACATTAAAACATGACCCATTTTTATGTTAGTTCAGACTTTCTAATCCAAATTATAATTTCATACATTCACTTAATGCGACCCTAGCAACACAATATTTATTTTTCATCAAAGAATAATGGAATGAGTATGTTAGTTTTTTTTAATTTTTGAAAAAAAAGGTACGTGGGGACCTCAGAACACCTTATAAGTATACTAGCAACCCGCCCCGGCTTCGCACGGGCATTCTATATGTGTTATATATATTAAAACCTTTCTCTTGATTCACTCCATCTATTAAAAAACAAATCAAAATCCGTTACTTAGTTTTAAAGATAGAAGCATCCGACATAGGGACATAGGGACAGACAAAGTGACATTGTTTTATAATATGTAGTGATGACATCACTTCATAGTATAAACGCTGTTTATATAATATATATATATATATTTATTTATTTTTCTGCACCCTTTATATATACAGGGTGTCCCAGAAGTCGACGTCAAGCCGGAAACGGGTGATAGGCCAAGTCATGATAATTATCAGAAAAATACTAAAAAAATCTAAGTTAGGTATTTTAAAAATTATTGAGTTTTGAAAAAAATATTTAAATATCCTCATCTTCTAATAGTATTTTAATCAAAGGCAGTATGAAAAATTTACAAAAACTGAGTTTCATCCGAAATTTTAAAATTGTCCGTAGTTGTATATAAAGGCTGCATAAAACAAACGTGTTTTTGTCATCGTAGATAATGGTACGAAGATCTTTGTGCTCGAGTTCGATTCGCACTTGGTCGGTTATTTTCAAAACTTGATTCTAATTTGTTCTGTTTTGGATTAAAAAAATTGTAACGAATTATCGACAAAGGCCTTGAATCTTTGGCCGTCAGTCCACGGTTGCGTGTTATTTAAACAAATAACCACAAAATGTCTCTTTCGCATGACAAATACCTCGCTTGTTTCCCAACTCAGTCGTAAATTATGCCCAATTTCATTTTATACGCTAATCAAGACTTTTTTAGCTTTTCCGCAATAAATTTAGACTGTATAGCGACATGTTGAAACCTACGTTGAAACCTTGGTAAATAGTTTTGGAACTGTGTAGGGATGTCAAATGAAACAATACTTTATCGATAAAAAATATTATTTTGGGAAATTTTAATTAATATCGATTTCTTTATTGGAATCTGAATTTGTTAGGTGTAGACTTCTTAAACGGAAATAACTGGAAGAGAAAAAATAATAGCTTCATTCTGACCCATTTGGTATGTTAAAATAGTTACTTCTTTGTTATACGGTCTAAGTTGAAGTCAAAACTTATAATGTAAAAAAAATGTATTTGGTTCAGATGGAACATACAATGATTATTATTAGCTAAACATGCCTAAAAGCTAGGAAATCCGTTCTAATATTATAAATGCGAAAGTAACTCTGTCTGTCTGTCCGTTACGCTTTCACGCCTTAACCACTGAACCGATTTTGATGAAATATGTTATAAAGATAGAACTAAACTTGGGAAAGGACATAGGCTACTTTTTACCCGACTACATAAAAGAGGGTATGTTTTTACGCAATAAGTAAGATTGAAACTTTGCAAGTTATTTGTGATACGTATTAAAATAATTAACGCGGGCGAAGCCGCGGGCGGAAAGCTAGTTAAAAATAAAACAAAGTTTGGTATTGAAATTTACGAAGCAAAGATTCTGACAAGTACTATATTAAAAAAAAAATCGAGTCAGAAAATCAGAATTGTCATACAGTCGGGATATTATATTGACCCTTCTAAATCCTGATTGAAACTTCTTAACATTGAAACCAGAATTTAGGCATTATAGCTAGAAAATGTCTTTCCCTAAGTATATATAACAACCAAACTAAAATTCTAACTCATCAACTTTTTTTTTCGGGCGAAGTTACGAAAATTATTTTCAAACAATATAGACATTTAGTCATGTAAAGTTAAAATTAAATTGTTGCTTGTCGAAGTTGAGTTATGGTAAATTGTGTGTGTGTGTTTGTTCTTTTGTTATATGAAATAACAGCATTTCTATGACCCTTTTTAAAATAATGGGTTGGCATTAGCACACTATGGCACATGTATTTGCATAACAATTTTAAATGGGATTCATTTTTTTTAAATTTACCAGTTGATTTTTTTTTATGTAATAAAATCAACTTATATTGTTTGTATATATAAACTGTAAAAAATATTTTGACCATTTTAACTTTTTAGAAAGAAACTGTTTTAAAACATGTGGAGAAAGATGAATTTTATTTCTCATAAACCGCTAAAAATAGTTCAAGAGCTCTGACTGTATTAATGTGTCCATTTTGACACCTTTGGCGGTCGTTTACCTCAATGTAAAATTTTTAATTTTATGAATCTCATGTGTTTGTAAGTTAAAAATTTAATGTGCAATAAAGTGTAGAATAGTGGATTTTACGGAGAGGGTATTTACGTGTGGGATATGTATAGGTAATTGTAATTCGGCATGACATACTGGATAGTGAAATGTTACCAAGCACTAAAATGTTTTTTAATCGTAAGTTTTTCCTTTTTCATGTATTTTTAAGCGTAATACAGTAAGACGTAGCCTCAGAGTGGGTGGCGTGTTTGGTGTGGGTTATTAATGTGTTCGCAAATGCCTGTTTAAAATACGGTCGCTAGCTCTGAGCTTATTGACTAGTGTTTTTCAGCCACGGGAGCCTTAGTTTAGTATAGTAATGTATTATTGTACAAAATGAGCACTCGTCTTGTAGGCACATTGTTGTTATAGGATAGCCCGAGAGATATAATGCGTAAATAAATGATATTTTCATACGTTTTTGCACATCTTATAGCGTCGAATTGCGTAGTTTTAAACGTTTTGGCGGGAAATGGTCATTTTTGGTAGCAAATAATGTTTAGTGATAATTTCTCGTTTAAACGTGCTGCTATTACCTGTGAACAAGATAAAGATAGGATTACTTACTCATAAATATTTTGTATGCGTAGATTACTTGTTAGAAATGTTCTTGAAATTGACATATTTTTTTATTTGACTACGCAGATTATTAATCTGTGAATTATTGAAATTCGTTTCCGTCAACTTAATTTTATTAAATAAATAAAATTTTAGCCAAATCAGCTAAATGGCCATAGATTAATAAGAATTAATATAAGCGATAAATGCTTTCACTTATTTCATTATTTTTTTTTCTATATTCATAATTGACAATTCTACATGTTAACACAGCGAAAGTGATTCCATATTGCTTAATTTTTTATAAACTTTATTTACAATAGTTTAATTGTAAACACTTATTTCTCAATCCTAACAGTACCTTGTTCATGGGCTATTACGATGTAATATTAGCGTTATACTTAAGACGATTCATGACCAATAATTGTAATTAAATGTGACAATTTCATAGTGAAATAACATGTGACTGAGTGTTTCAACAGTTTGTCTGTTTGGGCTTCCAGTATACCTACTAAACATATTTAATTTTGACATTTCATTTTCGTTTTCTAAACCTGATATTGATTTTCACGAGAAACCAGTGATCCTAAGAATTTATAGGCTAAATTTTGTTCGCAATGTATATAAATGAAGTCGTAAATATATTCGTAAGTAGTTTTTTTTTGCAAAGTCACCCTTGTATCACGTAATGTAGATTTTTATACACTTGTATAGTTTATACTAATCATTGCCGAAATTTGTCATGCACTATGAAGTTACAGTAGACATTTTTTTTTGCACATTGCCAATTAATATTTGATTTTGTAGGCTTTCGTTCGTACTATAACATAATATTCGGTTTGAGTTTTATTGATGACATTTACCTTCGTGTATCACTTATAGTACACGGTGTGGGTTCATTTTGAAAATAAGTCGTTATTTTGTATTTTAAAAGTGTCTCATTGATGATATTGCCCAAATCAAATGTCCAAGTCTATTTAGAATATAAAATAAATATAAACAGAAGAAGTGACGAATGAATAGTAATCGTTTTATTACACTTTTTGACATTGAAGAATTTAGATTTGTAATGTGGGTAGTTATAATTTTTGTACATTTCGAAAATCTGATGAAATCGGCAATGAGTAGATTAATCATCTTTAGTGTTTCACAGTAGTGAGGTGTTAGAATATTCTGTTTTTTGCGGTTCCTACGTTTAAACTCGATGAAAAGCAATAAATAATGGATGTGAGTCCCTTTTTTGAAGTCTAGATAGTTCAGACTGCCTTAAATATTTAGCATGTTAGGTACGGACCTAGTATGATTTATTAGAAACTCATTTTTGCTTTGCCGTTTCAAATATTAGGGGAGACTATACACACACCGATAGTTTGAAGATTTTTTCTTGACGCCTTATGACTATAATTGGTTGTTCTGTCTGTTTGGACGTTAGTGTCTTAAAATGTTTCAAAAAATGTCTCCGAATAAAGATGATAAGATTTGTTAAATTCAAAGAAAAGTTAGTCTGGTGGGACTTAATTTGATTATAATTGTTTTTTTATTCATTCAACATTTTAATGTACACACATAAAATTAATGAAGTAAATACAAAAATGTCTTTGTGAATTATGTTTTTAATTATGTTGACATAAAGAAATGTAATATTTATACTTTTGTAATTTTATTCATTTTCGTAAATGAGGTTAGTGAAAATATCATTCACCACGTTAAATGGTGTGTGTAAAGTGTTCCCATATTAGGTCGGACAGTGATAGTGCTACAATACAAATATTTTAGAATATCTCGTAGGATAATATATTTTGTAACTTAATATAAAATATTGCCTGATAAATGTGCCCTAAACGTGTGCCGTTTTTGGAGCTGTGCGATTACTGCATAAATATTTAGGTTAGATTACGCGGCGAGCCAATGGCGTGGGGGGGTGTTTGGATACCTTCAACAGATTCTTTTTATACTTTTTAAATTATTCTTAGTTAAAATCGGTCATCCGATGTACAATCTCTGTAAATTTTTGTGTACAGATGGGGAAATTAATATATGTTACATGTTAAGTTTTTTTTTTGGATTTGTCTATCGCATTGTAAATATAACTGCGCTGACGGATTCCACAGACTCTGTAGGATTTGTAATATAGAAGTATGACTTGCAAATTTGTACCATATAAATATAGATTGAAATCCTCAGAAATTAGGTGTGTATATTGGGTGTATAGTTAGTTATCCGTTTAGGTTTTGTTTTGTTTTACTTTCGACTAATGTTAGTAATTTATGCTGATAAATATATACATCTATAAAAAGAAATACAAATAGTATAAACACTATAAATATAGGTTAGGGTGGACACTACACAGATAGCATATAGTTTTGGTATGTAAACATTATATAACGTGTAAATAAGACGCAGAAATATGTAATAAAAGAATTGATACAATAAAATTTAATTTTATGTTATTGTAATATTTTTTCTAGTACGTGTTGTTAGTGCCGAGAGGCGAGTAGGACAAAGTGAGCGAGTGTATATTTTTGTTGCTGGCAATCATTTTTGCAACTACCCATTTTTTAATTGTATTATTTCTGTAAGTTGCTTTCTCTGTCGTTTCTCCATTATTTTTAAATCATATTATTATATTCACTACGATGAGTCATGGTTTGAATTATTATCATATTATTATGAATGAAAAGAAATAAGGAATATTATTGTTCTGCTATTATTAAATTTGTAAAGTTAGTTTATTAATAAATGAATAAAACTAATTTTGGGTGTTTTAATTTTGCAACTGATTAAGGAGTTGGTCTTAGTCACCTACAAACGGATAATTTTGAAATGCCCATAATCATTATCATAATCATAATCTATAACTAACCATCTAAGAGCAGCCGTTAGCTGTAGAGTACAGTAATTTCTGCATTTTATCGTAATATAATGCTTACTAATATTATAAATGCGAAAGTAACTATGTTGCGCTTTCATAAACCACATCAAAGATCGCTTGATGAAATTTAGTACAGAGATAGAGTTGACCTTGAGGAAGGACATAGGCTACTCTAACCGACTACATTTTTTATTTGATAAGACGGCAAACAGGCACACGGGGTCTCCTGATGGTAAGAGACAACCGCAGCCTATAGACACCGTACATGTTGTAGGTGCGTCGTTGCCCTGTGGTCGGGCTATTAAACCTTATGTGCAAGTCTAGCGTTTGCCCTACCCTCTGAACCGGAACACGACAATGTCATTATGGCGACAGGAATAGGTAAGGCGGTAGTACCCACGCTAGTTGCTGCACAGCATTCTACCACCAGTGGTAAAGTTGGTAGATACCCGATTAACATATGCTTGCCTCTTAGGACCTGCCTGGTAGGAAGGCAGTTAGTCTATTCTACACAGAGGACCCCGACCAAAACGGGGGACCCAGACCAACACGGGGGGGGGGGGGACCAACACGAGGGTGATACTTAAAGACTCGAATACAAAGGAATTTAATTTGAAATACATATATAAAAAACAGAACCACAAATACAGACATTTACGTTAAGGTATGAAATTAAATTTTCTTAGGTAAAATTTGAAGATTATACTCCTAACAACGATCTATCCCAAATATGAATTGCTAATTATTTCTAAATTGGCCTACTACTTTTTGGCTGGTTTTGATTATTTTTGAAGAATTGACTACGCCAAAATCAAACCGACCCTGTGAGTGAGGTAGCCAATCCTATGAATATGAGATAGGTGCTTAATATTGCGGATAGGTTGTTGCTAGAAGTGCAATCTCCAGTTAGTACATTTTTTCACATGTTTAACACACAAATGTCTATCACACTCGAACCTCAGTGTTGTTGGTGGTGCTAGAAGTGGAGTTTTGGCCAATTCTTATTTTAGTGAATAAAAACAATTTAATTTGGTAAATTCTTAATCCAATTAATAAATTTAATATCTGTTCAATTAATTAATTACTTTTTGTGTAAGAAAATTGATTATTGTAATTCAATTTACTTCACATTGGTCTCTGTAAACTAAACAATTTCAATAAGTATTTCAAAATAGTCCCAAGTTGACTCTACAATGAACTGATAAAGTAGCATTTATAAAATTGGTCATGGCAATACTGAGTATTAGAAGAAAAGTATGGACAAAAATGTTTTGATAGATACTTGAAATAAATAAATTATAATATTCGTAAATATAGGTACCGAATAAAATTATTATATTTTATTAATATACTTTAAATTTGAAGCCCCAACCTTCACTACAATAAAACAAAGTCGCTTTCCGCTGCCTATGTATATTTTGAGAAATTTAAAATTATCCAACAGATTTTGATATAGTTTTTTCTATAGATAGGTATAGTTGTACAGTGATTCAAGAGGAATACCTATTTATATGTATATTACATGCATAATATACATGTGCTTTATATATATGTGCTATATTGTGTTTAATAATAATTGTATGTAAAATTATAATATGCATAATAATAGTAAAAATATGGTACAAACTTATTTTAATTTCAAACGTCTTAGTTTAATTTATATAATTAAACTTTAAAAATAAACGATATTTTTACGATTTAACTCATTATCAAGTTGTAATGTCGTTTCCATAATGAATAGAGATTGACATAATAATCCTCCCATCGTGGCAATTATTAAGGTCAAATTGTTTACGATAAAGTTGATCACGTGTTTTAAATGTAAATGTTTGGATTAATAATCTGATAGAATCCTGTAACACGTCTTTTATTTTATTTTTTTAATTCACTTAATATGTAATCGAAAACATAATGTATTGGTACGTAAATATTATTGGTTGATACTGAGTCAGTCAAAAGGAACCAATTGTGTCACAGGAAAAAGATTCTCTTATCTGTGATAATATCGGAAATTTATTTCAGTACCAAAGAGAACAGATTCTACAGACACTTGCTGTGAATTTGTGATTCCAATTTTGGATTTTCAACCTTCGTGAATTTAGAAATTATTGTTAAAAATGTAAGTATCCAGATATTTTAAGTAAATTAGTGCATATTTCGTTGATAAATAAGCAAAAAATGCAAAAATATCTATTTTTTACCTTTAAAATTATTTTAACAGTGTTATGTAAGAACGTCAACATTAGGGATGGTAAATAATTAATATAATTGACTATTTCAATACTTACTATCCAATATTAATTTGAAAAATGCCGTATTTCGTGTTTGAAACATAATCTTGAGTTTAATACTTCTTTAATTTGTTGAGGTTACTACGATATATTCATGCAAGGTAGCATATTGATTTTATTATTTTTTCTTTTTAAATCGAAAAAAAGAAGTTCAATTTGTGTTAAAACTATTGTTAGTTTAGTCTGTATACCTTTAAACATAAAATATAATGATTGCATTGCATGCTTCAAGTTCTTATCAAAAACATACTTATTGAGTGTTTAAAAAAAAAAGATCAACATCAAACACTTAGATCTTAAATTCTATTAACTGCGTTCTAAAAGTATAATAAGATAATACATTTCTGTGTGAATTAAGTGGGACATAAATATAGACTAGAAATACACATAGCTGTATTAGGGCTGAAGCCATTGAAAATGTAAATAAGTGAAATAAATAATATTATAATGAAACCAAATGGAAAAGAAAGAGAATAAAAGGAAAAATAATCTTTAAATTGGAAGGGGCGAATTTTTAAGGGTACGAAACTATCCATCTTGATTTCCGGCAAAACTTTGAGTACTATGGAATTAGTTAAATAGCAAAGTTTTAGGAAAGAAAAGGTCCGCAATCTATTTATCCTTTTTTCACTTAACCTCTAAATTTATGAGAAAAGCTGTTTTGCGTTATATTGTTTTTCATGAAACTGGGTGTCTATTAAATCACAAAAATTACATTGTATATACAGACATGAGTCTCAAACACTGTAATTTTTGTGATTTAATATTTAAAAACCCTAATTTTCAATTAAATCCTTTCTTTAAAATCTTGACTTTGATGCTAGGGATAGTGTAACAAAATTCAACTAGTAACTTGTGAACTTGAATCGCTGTGTGCGCAATCTGTCGACTCCTTCAATACATGCAAAACCACCATATTTGTTACATCCGCTTAATAATTTAAAATTAATAATTAATGCTAAACTAGTTAAGTAGGCTAATTGTTTGATCCATGTAGGCAGTCAATCTACCTAGTGGTTGCTTGCGGCTTTGGTTGTGTATTAAAATTATTGAGCTCTTCCATAGGAAAACAGAGACATCACAATAGAAAGATATTCCATAAAAAAACTAGCTGACAAGATAGACATTGTCCTGTCTTAATAATTATGAATATTGAATTCCGTCAATTCCATGTCAAAGGTCATAAGGTTACTAAAAAAAGTATTATTGTCCAAAGCAAAGTGCTAAGGTTAGATTAGAAATAATGTTATATGGTAGTTAGGTATTTTTAATCTTTCTAATTTTTCGTGCAATTTACTTAATTTTTTCTTCTTTAAGAAGATTCTCTTAACAATAACAAATACAATAAATAAGAATTTTCAAAATTGATCCTACTATTCACATGTAATGGTGTGACCAAGGGAAATATAGATTCATATTTATATAATACTAGCGACCCGCCCCGGCTTTGCATGGGTATACTATAATTAATGTTATATATAAAAAAACCTTCCTCTTGAATCACTCTATTAAAAAAAACCGCATCAAAATCCGTTGCTTATTTTTAAAGATTTAAGCATACATAGGGACAGACAAAAAAGTGACTTTG
>DVZL01008356.1:0-10293 GCA_018236625.1 Lasaia peninsularis | reverse complement strand
AAAAACTTGAATATTGGCAAAAATATTTATGTGGGTATATTTCTTCAACAATAAAGATTACACGTTATTTTTTTGGGTCATATCTAAATCACATGCATATTCCCTATTCACAAAACCCCTTCTTACATATGTAACTTGAATGATTATTTATTACATGTAAGTAAGACTTGTCAGATAATAAACCTCATGCGCAATTTTGCACAATATCTGATAATTAGTGTAGTAATTATCAATGCGACTGAACGTTACAATTTATTTTATAATTTTAATGAATTATAATAAAACTCTATAAATAATATATTTTATATAAACATCGTACCTATTATAATAATTATTTTGAAAATATGATTTTAAAGAAGGTAGATAGGCAACTAGTAGGTACCTAATGCAAACTTCAGTACCTAGTTATAGTTTAATTATTAATTTAAATTTTGTTTATCTGCATATACACTTTTATTAAAGTAAGTGAATAGTATTATGTATGTTTTTTTAATAATTTTATTGAATCGTAACTTACAATTCCCGAAACAGGAAAATTTCGCTTAATAATTATTTTATATAATACTAATTTATTACTGATGTTTCGAGTCTAATAGGAACGTCGCTGCAACACGTATACTACAAAAGTATCAGAGCAAAACATGAAATGAGTCTCCATATGCTTAAAAGTATTTTTCGTAGGGTACCTACGACAAGATTTTTATGACTTAAATAATATTATATAACCAGTTAGAGTTATTATGCTACAAATTTAATAGTTTTTACCTTAATCCAGATTTGTTATCAGAAACTTTTTGTCGTTTTTTATACAAAACACTAAACTTCACTTCGCAATCCACAAGTTGAATAACACATAAAATAATAATGTTTACGCTGTTTACAAGTTTATTCGTAAACGTACAACCGCAGCGTCACAAGTACGCTCGCCAACTGGCGGTTTGCCCTATCTATCACACCACGCGATAGTATAAAGTTCAATATTGGCAAGCAACTGCTAAACATTCTTATATCACTGTTGTGTTAGGTATTTCCTCGATCGAAGTTCACGAGGCAAAATTTGAAAATTACAGAAATATTAACGCTAAGCAAAATAACATACCGTCGTTAAAATCCGCCAGCTGTTTTTTCTGTGTTGCTAATTTGTGACCGCGCGAAGTGTTGACCGCACTTCAACTATTTCAACCGTTTCAGCTTTCCTTCAACCAGTGATAAATACTCACTGTGGCTATCACTGGGTGATAACTGGCGCATTATTTGACAATTATCCTATAATACCTACAGTTAATGCATAATCTAATCTTTAAGACCCGTGTCGCAAAAGTCATAAAACCAATATATTATTATCTTCTTGTTAATACTTTTATTACTTGAATTTTGTAATGTCCTTTTATTTTTGCGTTTCTGTAATTTTGTTTAAAGGTAAGCGGTTCTCAAACCGTAGATCTAGAATCTCTGTGAAATATTCTAATAAGGTATGAAACCATTAATGCTTAGGAGAAAATTATCTCTTTTGAAGTAAGAAATAATTCTTAAATTTATATACATCTTTCAGGACTTCTTTTTATTTATGTATATTATAGATAATAAAAAAAAGTCCTGAATTTTTGTATGTACCTACATAAATTTAAACTTTTTTTATTAAAGTAGCCTAAGCCGTTCCTAATTACATCAGCTATCTGCCAGTGAACTGTGTCGTGAAAAGTCTCGTCAAAATCGGTCCAGCCGTTCGTCAAAAATTCTAAAAATTGTTGTTTTGGTATCTTGTAAACATACATTTAGTAAATATCGGTTATTTTGATATTACATCAGACACTCCAATTTTATTTATTTGTATAGATTTTATTTTTAAAATGTATAAATTAACATAATTAAATAAAAACGCAGACGAAGTCGCGTGCATAACCAGTGTCATATATATTATTTATCACTTTGAGAAACAGTGAAGAACAGATTGTAAGAAATATATCTATGTAGATAAAACAAATAAAAATAGATAACTGCGGCGTGTTTCATCCTTTTTATACTTTACAGCTCTTTATCATTTACTGTACTCTTCAATTCCTAAAAGAACTTTTCTCAATACGCACCTCATTTCGCTTTCTTTGGGAACCACTGGTTATTTGCAACTTTTTTAAGTCTCCGATTTAGCTATTTGTTATTTTTTTGAGATAATGCAGCGAACAATGACATTGCTGTTCTTATAGCAAGAGACAACCGTGTACTATGTCAATAGCCATTAGGTTGTATGTATTAGGCCTGATGTGCAATTCTATCGGCTACCCTAGCTTCCAGATGATGACAATGTCTTTATGGCATCAGTTAAAAGTAAAGTGGTGGATTCAAGTAGCAGCTCTCTACCACAAGTGATTTTGTTGGTAACCGCTCAGTTAACCTATGTTCGCCTTTTACGAGCTGCCTGGTAGTGAGGCAGATGGTCTATTCCGCACTGGGGACCCAGATCAATACAGAGGAAAATTAGAAGGTATACCAGCTATGTTGTATACATTATTGACACCAAGTCACAGATATCTGAAAGAAATGACAACTGGTGAGTTAGTACCTATGGCATTAACTTCACTTAGGTACTTAATACCTACCTGCCTTCTAAAAAGGTGAAATTTCGAGTAAATAAGAAAATTTACTCTTACCCTCCACACAGGTTACAGGTCTTTTAACACTATTGAAAATTATTTTTTACCATTAATAAATTTGTCTGCTTATTTTCATTTAATTATAAGAAAAATAAATAAAAATCGTCACGGCGGGGTTCGAACCCAGAATTGAGAACTCCACACATACGTAGGTGCTGCACTATACACAAAATACTAGGGTGGAGCAGACTACTATAGGAAACCGAAACAGACAGAGGCATCTAGAAGATCAAGGTACTATATAATATACAAAAGGTAAAATATATATAATATATTTTTCTTGTCTCAGATAATACCATTGAACTTGAAAGTTATGAGTTATGACTCATTAGACTTACTAGTTATCTATCTTTATGCCTATTTTCACCCATTCGATTTTTTATGATTAAAAGTTTTATCACCCATTCGTTAGATGGATATATGCAGATTATGACTCATTGCTGTATATACGGTCTCTAGTCATTGTAAAAATGTCATTATAGTGAGTCCGTATTAAATAAATAAATTTAAAAATAATATATTATAGATCTACCCTATACATTTATCAAAAATTAGGGCTATTTCGATTTTTATGAAAATGCAAAATATAGTCTTGTTATTGTGAAAAGTATCGTTCAGTAATTTATCGCTCATGTGCACTGACCCTTAATAATACTAGTTTTGAATATACTGTCATCTAGTTTATAAACTATAAAACAAGTAATTTCTTTCAACAATATACCGATAGATGTCAGGGTATAAATACTTTGAGAATATTCGTTTCAGTGTCAAAATTAAAACAATTTACTAATAAACGTTTTTTTATTTATATAAATAAAAATATTACACATATTTAACGCTTTTCTTAAATATATTTTTAAAAGCCCTTTTACCTTCATTAATTATAGTCTGTGTTTAATCATTCTAATGTTCGGCCATGTTTTTCGTTCATGATACGTCGTGTGGCAAACGTCAACAACAATTTCAGTTTACAAAAAAGTCAATTCACTAATTTATCAAAATATTTATTTCTTTTAATTCAATTAAATGTTAAAATGAACCGCACCGAGGGTTTGGTGCAAAGAAGAAATGTGGTAAAAGAAAACTCTGATGGAACAGTAAAAGAAAATCATGATGTTGATGATAAGAAAAATGATAAAAATTATGATGACGGTGATTCAAAGGAAACCCGTTTAACCCTCATGGAGGAAGTACTACTTTTAGGTTTAAAGGACAAAGAAGTAAGTATCTCATTGATCTTAAATAAGGCTCCTTTCACCGAAGTTTATTGTTATAATTTCGATATACTTTCAGGGCTACACATCATTTTGGAATGACTGCATATCTAGTGGACTCAGAGGATGCATTCTCATTGAACTGGGGTTAAGAGGTCGTGTTGAATTAGAAAGAGCTGGCATGAGAAGAAAAGGATTATTGTCTAGAAAAGTAATTGTTAAATCAGGTAAGGCTCTGCTTCTATATATTTGAAAAGCAAAGAACTGCGAATTCATAAGCTGTATTAAACAACTTCCTTTTGAATTTTGTATGTAATTGTTAAAACTGTTTTAAATGTAGTGTTGATATAATTATTTGGTGTGTTTACAAACAGTAGCAATAAACATTCACAAAATAAGAATTTTAAATAAATATTATATTAGTTCACTTAAATTTTATAGCAAAGGATTATAGACAAGTTAGATAAAATCAAAGCCTTTGTGATTGTAAAAAATAACTGCACCGTTAAACACCTGTTAACTTATATTTAATGTGTTTTTATTCATTAGTAAATCCTATTGAGCTATAAGATATTTAAAAATTGAGGCATAGAATAATTGTAAGTGTAATTTGAAAGCAATTATTTTATATAGTAACTTGTCTGTTCCATTGCTTGATTAATTCTGATCATTTGCATGGTTTAGAAAATATTTGTAAACAATTTGTGTTTCTGAGTATGTGTATTAGAATTGCTGACTCCCACAACACAAGCAATAATTTGCTCAATTTGTGTAAATAGTAGTAAATTCAATCATTTTTCTTCAAAGGAGAAATTCTATTAAGAAAAGAGATAGAATTCACTTTCTCATACATAACTATTATGTTAGGTTGAATCTTTTGTAGACTTTTTCTAAGCATCTTCAAGTTTTACAACTTTTCTATGTTGTATGTGTAACTTCATTCAAATGTTTCTTGATTTCTGTTTCCAAATTATAATTTAGTTATACCAAATTAAAAATAATTAGATAGCTCTGCATATTTATGAAAAAGATCCTAGGTTTATATTTTTTGTAGAATGGAATTACATAATCTCTTATTGTGCAACAAAAAAATTACAAAATAAACAAACAAACTGCATGTTAATTATCAAAAACAAATGTGATTATCTCTATAATTATTGTTTATTCAAGCATTAGCTACTACATTCTATAGATATAGAAGACTGCTAGTTGTGCCCGTGACTTTGTCCACATTTTTATTTAATTTATTTATTTTATACATGCTAAAGAGAAATTCTAAAATAAAAGTAGCCCAAGACTTTCCTTATGAAGTTAGCTGTCTACCAGTGAAAGTCCCGTCTAAATTGGTCCAGCCAGACAGACACACAGACAAAATTTCTAAAAAATATTGTTCTGGTATATGTACCTTGTAAATATACATCGTCGTTGCAAATTTAAAATCTCTTATGTGTAAAAAAAATCGATAATAACCATCTACTGAAAGAATCTCCTACATTATTCTTACTTTAATTTTTCAATTTAATCTACAATAGCAACGTAAAAAGTAATAAATAATGATGCTGATTCCTCTATTTTTTGTTTTAATTTGTTTCATTACATTTTTTCAGTAGATAGTTATTATCGATTTTCTCCTAAAATATATTTTTACACATAAGAGGTATTTGCAACAACGAAATATGCACTCACTAAAAAGCAGTTATTTTAATATACATACACTCAATTTTTTTTTTATTTGTATAGATATGTATGACATGTGTTTTCCATACAACATAAGCAATCTTTATTTATATGTTTCATATTACTAAAATTGGTTTACACC
The DNA here is from genome assembly GCA_018236625.1 of Lasaia peninsularis. Taxonomy (NCBI): domain Eukaryota; kingdom Metazoa; phylum Arthropoda; class Insecta; order Lepidoptera; family Riodinidae; genus Lasaia; species Lasaia peninsularis. The sequence goes on along the minus strand of DVZL01008356.1, from coordinate 4,609 downwards.
AGTATTTTAAATTTCCTATGGTCTCTTATGCACCATCCATTCCATCTCTAGGTTACAAATTTTATAAACATTTAAATCCCAAAACAGTGAAATAGGCACTTTTTTAATTGTGTAATATTTAAGATCTTAACTGATGTAATATGATATTTTTTTAGATACACCAACTGGCGATGTTTTGTTAGATGAAGCTTTGAAGCACATGAAAGATACAGATCCACCAGAGACAGTACAAAGTTGGATAGAATACTTAAGTGGTAATGTTTTTCACTAAAACTAATAACTATATTAATCTTACATTCGAGTAGTAACACATAACAAAGGCTATGGTATTAGTAAAATAATAATTGCACTTCATGGTCTCATCAGCTTAAATATTAATTGATGGAAATAATGTCTTTTTAACTTTTATTGACATTGATGGGATAGGAGTGTCTTCTATCTATATCTTGGGATATTAAATCTAATGTTTAGTGATTAAAATCATCTTAATAGGCACACAATAATGATAACAAGGTGACTAGAAATAAAAAATACTTATGTCAAGTGCGAGTCTGACTCCCGCACGAAGGGTTCTGTTCCATCTATAAAAATAGCAAAAACATCACATTGGATGCATGAGAGCAACCTTTATATATTTGTTTTATTTTGTTTTTAGTATTTGTTGTAATAGCTGCAATAGAAATGAATAACCTGTGAAAATTTCAACTGTTCATGAAATACAGCCTGACAAACAGACAGCAGAGTCATAGTAATAGGGTTCCGTTTTTTACTCTATGGGTACGGAACCCTAAAAATATATTAATAAGTGTTCTCATGTCACTACCTACTAAAAAAAAAAGTCCCTTTCCATTCCTGTATGTTCATGTGTGTGCTGACATTTTTAAAACAATGTAACATGTCCAGTTTGGATTATAGCCCAAGCAGATGGAGTTTAGGACAACAGTTACCAACTAACTTCAACTTGGAAGATGCAAATCCTGGTTTTGCATGTTGATAAACTTTATCTATACTAATATAAAGAGAAAAGATTTGATTGTTTGTTTGTTTGTTTGTATTAAATAGTCTCGAAACTACTGGACCAATTAAAAAAAAAACTTTTACCATTAGAAGCCAACAATATCTTTGCAGAACAGGCTACTTTTTAATGGGAGAATGGGTTGAAAGAATTATCTTTTTGTACCTATGTATTTGTCATTATGTCAACTATGAACTAACCATGCAAAGCCAGGTTAGGTAGCTAGTCACAGATATTTTCTTTTTTATTGAATGATTTGATAAAAGGCATAATTTGATTTTTTATAAACCATAAGATTCTCATAAGACACTATAAATATGTATATACATAAAAGTATTTAGAAGTGAGATTAAATTTAATGCTCTTATACATAGGTGAAACATGGAATCCTATGAAACTCAAGTATCAACTTAAAAATGTTCGAGAAAGGCTCGCCAAGAATCTTGTAGAAAAAGGAGTACTCACTACAGAAAAACAAAATTTCCTGCTGTTTGATATGACGACCCATCCTCTCACAGATAATGTTGTAAAATGCCGCTTAGTTAAAAAGGTATGTTAAAACGTTTAAATATTTTAATTTTTTTACTTCACTGTAATATCGTATGACACAGTATCCTGTGCATTATTACATAAATAATGATTTTTCGGTCTAAGCACTCTGCTCGCCCACATAGTTCGGTGAAGTTGTAAAATAGCCACACGGTTAAGCAAATAATTAGTCACTCATAAAAAAAAACACAGGCCGCAAAGTGTTTTAACTGTTTTATCAGGTTTTACTTTGTTAAGTGATTATTTTTTGTTTTAGATAATGTATGATACTGTAATTGATGTTAATGATATTGTCGTTAAGTTTGTATCTCTACGAAAGGATTTCTTGTGATAAAAAAAGCAAGGCAAATAACAATGTACGGACGAGATGCAAATAATTATTGATTGGTGATTTTTTTTCTGCCAAAGTATGCACTTTGGCAGAAATAAAAAAAATGATGCGTAGGTATAGGATGATACATTGATATAATATAAAAGTGTATCAGGGGGTTTTTCTTTTTTCTTAATAATAAATATCGTCACGCCCATATATATATCATCCGAAGGGGTAGGGAGAGGTACATAAGCACTCACAATCGGCTGACGATGCTATGCCGCATAATGTAACAGGTGATAAATCCGTCGCCATATCGGAAAAAATAAAAAAAAACTCATAAAAACAAGTAACCCTACCCGGGAATCGAACCCTCGAAATCGGGACCTCGTGCGTAAATTTCGGACAAGCTCGATCAGAGAGGCGATCTTAGGAAACAAAAGAGCGTACTCATTACCGGTGTTGGTCCGGGTCCTCTGTGTAGAATAATCTGCCTTCCTACCAGGCAGCTCGTATGAGGCGAGCATAGGTTATCAAGGTCATTGCCGACAAGACCACTGGTGGTAGAGTGCTGTGTAGCAACTCGCCCGGGTGGGGATCCACCGCTTTACCTATTCCTACCGCCACAATGACAATGTCGTATTCTGGTCTGGAAGGTAAAGTAGCCGGTAAACTTGCACACCAGGCCTAAAACCCCGGCCACAGGACAGCGACGCACCTACAACATCTATGGTTTCTATAGGCCATGGTTCTCTTTTACCATCAGGAGAGCCGTGTGCTTGTTCGCTTCCTTATTCCATAAAAAGAGTCGGAAATGCATCTGTGATAGATACTCCTGATATTGCGAATGTGCGCGGGCGGTGGTGATCATTTACCATCAGATCCCACTCATCTAGTTAACTCCTCTTCTATAAAAAAAAAACAATAAAAAAACAAGAACCGAATTCTTTATGTATCATTAGGTGAATGTTTACGCTGTTTGACATTCAACTTGTCAATTGCCGCCTTTTTTGATATGTTGGCGATTATTTTTTAAAATTGTGGTATATCTATTATGTTATAAGATAACACTATAAATGATAAATGACAGGAAGTAGAGATGTAACGTCAATATTAGCAATTTACTTTTGATTACAACGTTATCCGTATTTTTGATTATATAAATAGAATTACAAACTATTACATGGTATATAATATTTGTTCTGCACTGTATGTTATCTATAATAGTCTACCAGAAGTTTCTGGCGTAAGTTTCTATATCAGAAGACATAGGTGTCAGCTAGCTAAACTAGAGAACTTGACAAGGACGTCGGTGTCTAGTCTACCAGGTAGTAGAAAGCCGAGATGTACGGGGATCTTTAAACGTATAGTAATCTTAAACCAAGTTTTTGGTCATTTTTGACCCGTTTACTTAAGGATTTGCCGTAGGAAACGTAAAAGGGTTCCGCTTTCGTCTTACTTGCTATAGAAATACTAACTTTTACATATGGTTTTGTATGTGACATGAGTACATGACAGGTTGAACCTTGATAACGTAATTGCTACGCCCATGCGGACGGAAAAGATATCGAGCGACAACTCGTTGTCTTTACCGCGATCTAAATATTGATATAGCGACATCTATTGCTCGATTCGGGTCATTCATTGTATTGGAGCCTCTTTATTATTCGACATTACAGTGTCTATTGTTATAGCGTCAGCGGAAGTACATCGGTTGTGAAAATTTCAACTTTCTAGCTATCACGGTTCATGAGATAGAGCTTGGTAACGAACAGACGGATAGCGCAGTTTTAGTAATAAGTTTCTGTTTTTACCTTTTTGGTATGGAATCCTTAAAATGACGGTAATTTCTTACTTCATATTTGATCATGCCCTCCACCTTGTTCCATCCTGGATTAATATTTTTATTGATTGCTACCTCGTTATTCCAGGGGGGTCAGAATGAGCACTATTGTCTCGACGCGATCGTATCATTTGGCGCGATTTGAAATGTCAAACTCAAAAAACCTTTTTTTTATTATATTGAAAAGCCCCCTGGATATCTACCTACTATCGTTACTACGTTGCACTTGTATTGCTGACAAATTCCTGTTGCGTTTCAACGGAATGATAACATTATTCATTATATTTGATTACAATAGCTGCGAACCACTGAGCGCTAGTTAATTTAATAACATAAATTCACATGCTAATAACTATTATTAATATTAAGTGTATTTTTGAAAAAGTTATATTTTGACATTCGAATTATCAAAACTGTTTTTTTTTTCATATCGAATGAAAATAAAATGATATATAATAATGTAAATTAAAAAAAAAATTAAATATACATATAGTTTTTCATTTGAGAAAATAAATAATATTAAAAAATGTAACTTAAAAAAGGATTTGTCAATTGACGGAACATTCGCGTGACGAAAATACATAGAAAGATACTGTCGAATCGTGAACTCCTTTTTGTAATCGGTCGATGAAATGCAGAAGATCCAGATGTTTCTAAATCAGAGTAGTTTCGTTTTATGCAATTATGTTAATTTGATAATCTCGTCATGAGTGTTGACGATATTATGTTTTAATGTGAAAGGTGGATCTGTTATATAATGCATATCGATAAAGATTTTAATTTAATTAAACAAATAGGTATCCAGTTGCGAGTCAGACTCGCTCACGAAATGTTACGTACCGTTATTTGTAAATTTCAAAAAAAATCACGTTGTATGGGAGCCCCATTT
>DVZL01008355.1:0-10293 GCA_018236625.1 Lasaia peninsularis | reverse complement strand
GCCCTTTGAAAGTTGTCTGTATTATTAAAATAATTCACGCGGGCGAAGCCGCGGGCGGACAGCTAGTTTATTATAAATCGTAGATAAAAACTAAACAAAATATCACGACGCCCAACTCCCGAAAGGGTTGGCAGAGGCATAAGCACCCACGATTAATGAACGGTAAGTTATTCAGATAAACTAAAAAAACTCATAAGGAAAAGTTGCCCTATAGGGGAATAGAACCCGGAACCTCAAACTAAACTTACCGATCACCAGTAAGTGTGATCCACGAAATGATCGACGCAAGCATTTTGTGACTTCTGAACTTTATTTATTTAGTTAGCACGTTATTGTACGCGCTTCGGAGTAGTCGGGTAGTCCAAGTTCGAACCTCGCCATGTACCAATGAGATTTTTACCTTCTGGGTGCTTTTACGGTGAAGGAATTCATTGGATTGAACCTGATATAGGAGTGGACCTAGTTACCCTTCTGTATCGCAGAGTTCAGATAGCAGTCTTTTGCGTAAAAACTGGTGCCCTAGTCAAATTCCCTAGATTAGGTAGCCTACCCCGATATGAGAAAAGGCTAAGATAAAAAAAACTAAAAAAAGACATTACTGTAAAAATGTGATATCATCACAAAAACAATAAATAATATCAAAAAGCACAAAAGGCAAGAGACAAGAAAATATGACAAGAGATTGGGATGGATTAAAAACACAAACAGAAAGAAATATGTACATGCACAAACTTTACAAAATAACAAATACAAGAAAGTAGTATACTACCATCTAAGTATCATCATATCATAAGTTTCATATTATGCTGTTTATAGTATACTCTATGGTCGAACCTATTTCGTGTCCGACAACAAAATCCCATTAAAATTCGATCCAATCCAATTTGTACAAATAGTAGCATTCACAAGTTAGTTTAGAACTTAGGTATGCTATATAAAAGTTGCTAAGGTAGGTACTTATTTTATTATGTATTACACGCTTATAGGTATTTGTATGTTTTTATATGTACACACATAGATACATTTTGTTTTGTGATACTGAATGTTTAAAAAAATACCTTATGAGGACCTGTTTGGTCTTGTTGTTAAGCTTCTTAGGTATACTGTGATATTTGTGGATAATAAATAAATTAAAAAGTTAGATTTTTTATTTACTATTCTTGCGGAACCCCAAAGGCTGGAACCTCTCGTCTCGATTGTAATGACTCGTTGTATCGACACTCCAACAAAATGTCTTTTATTTTAAACTATCGCTGACGTGTATTATTTTGAAAAAAAATGCTGACAGGTGGTCTGGTTCGTAATAACCATTTAACAACGTTTCAATGTCTACTCAACCGATGTGAAGAGTAATTAATTAAAATATTCGAATAAATTATAAAGGGATGATTAAATAGTTGACAAACACATGGAAAGAAAAGTGAATATGTGACAGTGTTGCTAAACCCTTAAACGAATGGACCTAGCAAAATATGCTTTTTATTACTTCGAATTCTAAATACCTATACTTATTATAATACTTTTCTAGTATTAAACAAACAAGCAGTTAAAAGTACTTTGAATGATTGACAAAATGGCTTTTACATGCAATTATATAAAAGTAAAAAAATGGCACAGCTGGACCGATTTTCACGTTACTTTCACTGGCAAACAGCTGATGTAATAAGAAGTAACTTAGGCTACTTTTATTTAGTTAAAATTAAAAGCGGACGAAGTCGCGGGTACGGCTAGTATAATATTAATATATTAATATAATTATTGATGTGTATCTAACATACTCACCTATTGTAACCTATACCTACGTACACATTACCATGAAGCTTAATTTTGGAGAAATTACACAACAAAGACTTGTCCCCAATATTAATCATCTATTTCATAGGGTAGGCCAGCTTGTTTTTTTTTCCAATACACAAAACTCGCAGAAAGAGAGGGTGGTCAGTCTAGAGTGAGTTAGCGATACTATATATTGAGGACAATTCTTTGTTAAGTGTTATCTCCAGATAGTATTTTAGGTTCATGCATATATGTGTACCTAACACATTAATATTTTGTTATTTCGATAAAAATTTATGATCCGTTGTAAATTATGAATGTTATATACATATAAACCATCCTTTTCAAAAAATCCGTTGGGTAGGTTTAAAAATCAAAGCATACTTAGGGACAGACAGCAAGAAGCGGTTTAGTTTTATAGTGTGTAGTGATACTATAGGTAGGTACAACATCATAAACATAATGTTGGTTGAGACAGATAAAATAGTACCGACCTAACAGTACAAAACTTGGACTCAATTGGATATAGTTTTGCAAACTGGAACTTCGTCTACAAATTTTTATCTATAATTAAAATGTACTATTAAAAATGTGAAGAAAAAATTTATAACTATGAAAAAGTTTTCAATTTTTCTTCATGCTTTTAATGTAAATTTTAATCATCTACGACGTTATATCTCATTCGATTACTAAATACCTATGTTAATGAGTCTTTAAAAACTCAATAGTGATATGAAAGCAGAGAAAGTTACATATATAATATTTCAATGAACTATTTAACATGTTCGAACCTCACCATTTTAGAAACAATTTTGTGTGTTTCAGCGTTTAGAGTTATCCACTCAACGGAAAATGGCGCGCGATCTGACAGCGCTCTGGCGGCCATGATTGTTGCCCACTAATGGCACATTCCGCGAAACAATGGTAAAAATGTTCTTGAGACACAAAGGATATATCGTTTGATGTGAATTGTTGCTGTGATGCCAGAAATTTCTGCATGTATTGTGAAACTGTTGAAAGAGCTTAATGTAGCCTTTGATTTAACCCGGGATAAGTGTTCGACCTTTTGTGTTTGAATATGTGATATTCGCTGTGAATTTTAATATTTCACGACATTTAGGTATTACGCTCATAAATGAACAACCATATATTTAATTTCACGTTACTGTAAACGATGTTCTTTGCCTGCGGAAAGTTCCAGATAAGATATAGGTAGATATTGTAAATAAAAAAACGACAATTGATTGAGTATGCTGTAAACAATTGTTCAAGGACAAACAAGGATTCCAAAATTTCGTATTGACTGATATGTTACAATTTTTATCTACTTAGGTATTATTAATTCACTAGACCTATCAGAATCCCCAGTGGAACTGTTTTTTTTTAAGTTCCTATATTCTTTTTACATTTTTTATTATGTTTCTAATTTTATTGTTTTTTTTATACATTTACCATTATTGTTTTTTTTGTTAGTCCAAAGGTTAGCTGATAGGTTTAGGTTTAAAGTTAGCTATACCCATTAAGCTCACCTTTAGAACATATTTGTATATGATGTACAACAAAGATTAAATAAAAAACATTTATACGGGAGTTTTTCCATTGGGTTATCCAAATAAATGTATCAACAAGAGACGAATAAGAAAACTTAAGACTGTAGCGGCAATAAGCATTAGGTACTTATGCCTCGCAGAATGCAGCGAAAACACCTCATAAGCTTTTCTTTAATATTATCATGATTTTTAATCGTTTGTTGGATTCGTGTACAAAATTCATGAAGATGAATATAATATCTAGAGAATAAACTCTTGACAACGATCTATCAGCAATATTAAACATCTATCTATCTCTTTCTCATTCGATGGTTCGGCAATGTGGAAAGATGAAAGATGAGTGTTTGACAAAACAGATATACAATGCGAAGGTGGCTGTAGGAACTCGGGGAGACCTAATTTGGCAATTCACGACCAAATAGCGTGTAGGTACTCCGGCCTACTTCGCGTGAGGACCTGGCGTGAAGATAAGTATGTATGTGTGTGTAACTTATTCTCATATGGGCGTCTATCTCACTCTTAAAAAGCCGGTTTGTTTAGACTTTATCAAATTCACAACACCGCACTGGCAGAAAGAGAGGTTGGCCAGTTTTGAAAGAGTTATCAATACTAAGTATTCAGGACAAGTCATTATTAGGAGTGCAAAATATAGATGGTATCTTTAGCTTCATGCCACGACCTTACCTTTTCCATTTACTAGCATCATAAATTCCTATTTCTGTTAGCACGTTAGCAAGATTTGCTTATTTTGCAGCTTTATTTAACTTATTTACTCGCAGTTTCTTATTGGTCTCACATTTTTATTTACAACAATTTAATAACAGTATTACAAATTTGTTTCATTTCCAATCTGAAAATCCTCTACGCCTGCACAACACAACGTAGTAGCATGAATAATTTAAATTAAAAAAAACTCATATGTCAAGGGTGCGTTCATTCAACCTCATTACAAAAATTACATAATGTTGGCACCTCTTACAACCGGCACATGCGATGCGCATAATAGGAAATTCACAATGAGTTCACATAGAAAATTTCATGGCGTTCAATGGTTCATTCGTTCGACACTCGACTCAAGAGCCTGGGGAGATTACGAAACAATAGATTTTTCCAAAATACATAATAATACGGACGTCAAATGGCGGTTTTGTGGTCTTAGAGGTCCGCAGTAACTGTTTAGGACCAAACACTTTCAATATACGATATATTGGAATAAACTCAAAGTTATTTCAAAAAATTATACTGTACTGTACTGTACCTCAAGTTTTTGACTACCTACGTTTAATAAGGAATATGACAAAAAAATAAAATGGGAGTGTCTGTTTGTGATATTAAAACAACCGCTTTTTACATGTATAGTGTAAACATAGTAGGTACCTATACTCCGTATGAATAGTGTATACATAGTGCTTATACTGAAACAAATTTTTTCACAACTCTTGTCTGTCTGTTTATTCCGCCTAATCATTGTAAAAGCTCAACTGATTTTGACGTGACAACGTCTTAAATTAGGTTGCGGCTCAGAGTCACTCATGAAAAAGTGTAACGCCCGCTCACGTCTGTTACGATGAGTCACCGAACGAGAGAGAGGCCCGCCGAGTAAACAAAATATATTTCTATAGTTAAAATTTGTACATTTCTTATTTTCATTCAATTTCTTGTTCCTATTGTGCAATTTAATAATATTCATATCAATAAATATTGCGCCGTGAAAAAGACGTTGTCATGTAAAATCTTCGCCCGTAAAACCGACTTTACAGGCAACCATTTTTTACGGGATTTTCACTGTGCGATTTTCAAGTCGCAGGCACAGCAAAAATACCGAAATCAGTTAGCGATAACATACATGGATTGACGCCTATCAACCGTCAATAAAACAATAATATGCACGCTGATTCCCGGATGGTAATAATATACGTAGCTAGTTAACAGAAATATTTTTTTTTATTTTATATACCTAAGTCCTACACATCGAACGATAGGTATAAACGAGTAGTAAATAAGACGAAGTATATGGCACAAAGTGCTACATATATATTAAGAATAACTTTCGTAGATAATGAATGATAAGTTAGATTAGCTGATGTACACGGTTTTGACCATGATGTCATCTGGAGGTTAAACTCCTATCAATGACCTGTTCGCAATATTAAACATATAAGTATGTCATTCTCATAGGACTGGTTATTTCACTTTCACAAGGCCGGTTTTTTTGACAACTTCAAAAAACTTGCAGAAAGAGTTGTCAATACCTACTACATTCGCTCTATACCTACTACATAATATGTAGTTGTTACGAGTGTTATCTCCAGAGAACTTTAGCTTCATGGTTTATACGTCTAATATTATAGGTAATTTCTCGTGAAAAAAATATCTTTGTGATAAATTTATTTGCAATTGTAGACCTATAGAAAAGCACAAACTATCATTTTTGAATGAATAGAAAAGAAAAAAAGCAGCTATTTGAAATATTCATTTTGGAGACACCAATATATTATAGCCAAACTAATCCTAGGTACTATTAACGATTTTATTTATTTATTCACACTCCATTATCGGCTTAGAGGTCTACTTACTTCTATATAATAATATAGGTATTATAAAAATATAATATAATGAAGAATAAAACAATAACTGATCGCTGTCTGTACATGGAAAATGTATTTAAAAAACATAATGGGCGGGCTTTACATACGCAAAAAACCCAATACAATGTTTTTTAATTTGTATCTTTGTCTGTATATTTGTTTGTGCACGCTAATCTCAGAAACGGCTTCACCGATTTGGATGCAGTTTTGAGAAATATGTTGTGACGGCCTTCACTCAACATTTCAATCGGTTAACAAATATATAAGTTATGTCAATGTATGTCAATTACGTAATATGTTTCAATTTTAAAAGAGCTCTGGTATCATATCGAACTGATATTAAATGGGGTTCAGCTTAGGCTGGAAACGCGTCAGTAGAATGCGACGCGGCCCCGCGTGTAAATAATTAAATAAAAATGCGGACGAAGTCACGGGCACAACTAGTAAGAATGTGATTATAATAAAAAGTATAACATTAAGAAATGGAATTTAAAATGTAATTATTAATTATTGTATAAAAAACAACATTATTAGATAATATTGTTTCATAAAGAAGTTATAAATTCAATATAAAATAATGTATTTAAAAAAATAAAGGCTTTTAAAAAATAGAAACAAAGTTTTGTAGGCTCTCAACTTTATTCACGATACTTCAAAATTGATTATTTAAAACACGCACTGTGCCTAAAGCTACTCACATTTTACATAAAACTTATATTTCTAAATAAATGTGATGTAGGGATTTTTTTCCAAAACGTACATTCACGCCTATTATTCCCGAAGCAGTAGAGATATACTAAGTAATATATCCACGACTCTTGAGTCCAGTAGATATACTAGAACTACCCACTTACCCACTAGTGGCCAAGGTTCAAGGGCCCATGATGGCAACCCTATCGCCACTTCGAGCACATTCCGACCACAATGCTTACTCAGAATAATCTGAAATACATTTAAGAAAAGTTGCCCGACCTGGGAATTGAACCCGGGACCCTATACGGCTAACGGTTGACAGCCGCACCATTACACCACTGAGACGATAATAATTTTTCATATAATAGATCATTATATATTACACGAATCTATCATCAAACTAAACTCTAATAATAAGTATGAGGCTGCGGAACCCTCATATATTTGCCTCAGTAATTGCGACACATGGGTGGATTTTCGAGATTTTTTTGGGTCCGCGCTCAGCTCAAGTGGTCGACCGGTGAGCTGTGCCGCGCGAATTATTAAAAGTATAAAATAAAAAATATAACACTCGAAGAGGCGGTCTGCTGTAAATATAACATACCAGCTTGCTATGAACTTTTACTTTAGGGTCTCAATTTGCGTTTATCTATTTTTATTACAAACTAGTTGTTGCCCTAGACTCCGTCCGCGTTGGCCTTAATTGCGTAGCAATCTATACATTTATTATTACGTACAGACAGTATGTAATAATAAAATAACCGCAGTTTACTAAAATATGTATCTTATTTTTCAGAATTTTTGTCTGTCTGTCGTTTGTATAGGTACCTACATGAAACGGCGGGATCGATTTTGGCGGCACTTTCACTTTCACTGCAGACAGTTGATGTAATAAGGGATGGCTTAGGTTACTTTTATTTCAGAATTTTATTTTAGAAATGTATAAATTTATTAAATTCAAACGTGGATGAAGTCGCGAGCATAGCTGATTGCGTTATGAGGGTACAACCTGTATCATGTCACATACAAAAATACGTGCAAAAGTTAATATTTATATAGCAAAAAAATTTACATATATAATTTTTTTGCTATACCCCCTTACGTTTTCCTACGAAAGCACCTACGGAAACCTTTTTTTTATCCCATTAACCCAAGGAAATGAACGGGCAGCAGCATATAATATGCCAGAATACACAAACAAAAAATTTTTTAGACACCTAGTCCTATTTTTTAATATCTTCAATGTACAGAATTCCATCTTCTACAGTTTTATTAAATGTATAGATGGAGACGCGATATATTATACTGTTTGCTCCGTGTTGCTTCGAGTCCCCTATGTAGAATAGACCATCCGTCTTTCTACCAGGCAGTTCGTAAGAGACAAGCATAAATTAACAAATAAAAAGGTTACCAACAAGACCACAGGTGGTAGAGTGCCGTGCAGCAACTCGCCCGGGTAGGGATCCACCTCCTTACTTATTTCTGCCACCATAATGACATTGTCGTGTTCCAGTCCAGAGGCTAAGGTAGCCGGTAGACTTCTTCTGTCCGTCTGTTTGTACTCGCTAATCTCCGAAATGGCTGGACCGATTTTGACAGCATACAGCTAATGTAATAAAATATGGCTTGGACTACTTTTATTGTAGAATTTTATGTTAGAAACATATAAAAACATAATATAAAAAACGTGCACGTAGTCGCGAGCACAGCGAGTAATATATAAAGTAGTGTTAATTACACTATTTATAATTCAAGAACGGCGAAAAGAATTGGCGGAGATTACGGATTTCCCAAACCTAGCACTGATATACAACGGGATAAGGTTAAGAAATTGTGTAGAGACTTTATAAGTTGATACCTACTTAGTAAAATTATAGGAAAAAAATATTTCACTTAAAACCGCTAATAATAAAAGGATTGTTTGAAAAAATAGTTCTAATTTGTTTATGTTTTATCAAGCCTACATAAACACGTGCATATTATTTTAATTAGGTACACTGTTATCATTATCACAGATAATATTTATTATTTGCGCGAGAACCTGTGCCGATAGCAATTACGGTTTATATGAAGTTAACCGCATTCTTTTGTAGTTATCTCATCATACGTTTTTTTTTCAATTTTAAAAGAAACAATGTGGCTGTTTATCTCAAATTTGTTTTTTTAACTTTCTGAAAAAACGTCATAATACAAAATGGATTTAGCAGATTTGAACTCTAAGCCGACGATACATGTCATGATTCTAGTTATACTTGATATATATACTTTAGTCATACTTATTTGAAGGTGTTAATTCTTTTATGTTTGCAAAAAGAATAAAATATGTATTTTTATTAATTTTTTCCAAAAAAGATAAAAATGGCACCAACAATTTAAAAACTTAATTAAATTAAATATTATTAGTGCAACCACTGGATATAACAGAATACAAAGTGTAACCTAAATGTTACTAAAAATATATAAATATCTGTAAAAGGAATTCTTTAACTTTTTACCAGAACTTTCAGTGAATGCACGAATAAATTACACGAATTGACCTGCCAGTAGACTATCTACCGAGATCGTCTTTACGTCACTTAAGTACTAGAGACTGAATACAGGTGTCTGGAGATTACATTTCGAATAAGACCTATCCCGAAGACCGAATATGTAGTGTTGCTAACACTATCTAATCTAGACAATCTCTTTTTCTGTTCGTTTTGTGGAGTTGACATAGTCATAACAAACCAGCTTTGAGTATTCCAGACAGATCATTACAAAAAGTATTTTACAGGTTCATGGTTTGAAAAAAGCAAACTGACCAAATTAATGTTAAACGCAAAATGAATCCTCTATCCATTGAAAGCTAAAAATAAGCATAATTATAAAGATATCATGCTAAACTTCACATTGAACAAATGTGTTTAAAAACCGGTAGCAATGAACAAAACTGTATCCAATGAATGAAGGCACCCTCTATGATAAAATCTAACCAACCGCACGACAAAAGAATTAGTCATAATACAAAAAAATAAAGTTACACAATAGCTTTCCGTGCTCTGTGGGCGAAATTGTTTTTAAACTGTAGCAACATCTGGTCAGAGGGGATAAATAACGTTACCAAACGTCATAGTGGATTTATATTTAAATCAATTATGTACTTTACAAATATTAAACATAAGGTTCATTATCGCTTACATTAAATGACAGTTATAATTTTTTAGGTTGTGAGGGATGTAGTTAACGCCATTTCTGTCACATTGTAAGCCAATCAGTGCGTAGAGAGGTCGACCAATCATGTCAGCTAGCAGTGCGTGCCATGAATAAGGATTTCGGTTCGGAAACTGGAAGTTGTATCATTTTGGTTGTGAACGACGTAGCCCGGTTACTTATCAGTGAATGTAATATGTTAATAAAATAAGGAGATAGCTGTTAAAGCAGTTCGTACCAAATATGAGGGTTCCCAATCTTCATCAAGATCCACAGAACCCTTTACCATATATAAAATGCTAATCTGATTATAGAAAATATGTTCCACATCTTCTATTAAAAAGGCATTGTAAATTACCGAATGTATTCTGTTGATTTTTTTATGATATTGGAAGGCAAACAAGCGGACGGATTTCCTGATGGTAAGAAATACACGTCGTCTATAGACACCAAAGGTGGAAATGGTGCGTTGCCAACCTGAATCTGGCATGGTAAGC
>DVZL01008354.1:0-10293 GCA_018236625.1 Lasaia peninsularis | reverse complement strand
TGAATATACGAAAATTCGGGCTCGGAGTTCGTATCTTTTAACTGTCAAAAAGATACACAATAGCCCCGCTGGTGTTTAAATATTATAGTAATAATTGGTTCAAAACTTCTTAAAATATCAATAAAAATGTTTTATGTTGATCCGGAACCTTCATAAGAGACGAGCATAGGTTAATTGGTGCATTACTGAAGTGACCACTGGTGGTAAAGTATTGTGCAGCAATTCACCCGGGTAGAGATATACCACCTTACCTATTCCTGCCGCCTGGTATTGTAGTGGTGCGGTAGGTTAGGGTAGCTGGTATTTAAGTCCAAATGTCTAACAGCCCGACCACATAACAGTGATGTATCTTCAATATCGATGGCGTCTATAGAGCACGGTTGTCTCTTACCATCAGGAGACCCGTGTGCTTGTTCGCTGTCTTATACTATTTTTTTTATATTTGTTGGTAACTCCCACAACACAAGTATGTAATATCCTTCCTTTGTGATTAGATCAATTTGTCAAATCTATGGATATTTATTTACAAAACTACATTATGTCTCCGCGTCTGTCGTCGAGCGTAGTCGATGTCCGACTTAGACGCACGAGATCCTGGGAACGATTCCCAGGTAGATCAACTTAGTGTATGAGAATTTTTCATTGAAATTGTACCCGATATGGTGACGGAATTACCACTTGTTACATCATGTGACCTAATATAGTCGGCTACTCGTGAATGCGTAAGCATATACCTCTGAGGATACCTTTGAGGGAGCCTCGTTGGCCTAGCGGTACGTACTTTGGACTTCGATTGGGCTATTTTTTGAATCCCGCCATATACCAATCAATTTTTATAACTTATGTACATTTTTTGAGTGCTTTTACGGTGAATTGAATTCATTGAATTCGACCTAATGTAGGTTTGAACCTGGTTTCCATTCTAGATAGCACAGCTCAGATGGCAGTTGCTTTAAGTAAAAATTGGTAGTCAATTCCTCTAGATTAGGTAGCTGAGCCCGATATCATCTGGTTAGTAGGGGATAAGACGAAGTGTCGTACCTTCATCCCCACCTAGCTGAAAATATTTAATTTTTTTTATTTTTATAAAAGCTATATTATTCAAAGTTTTATCGGCTAGCTTGTCATTGTGTACATGTACTTGTTAACAACAGTAAATCTGACGAATTTAATTCGGCAATTTATTACACGGCGGATCTCGGCAATCTTGACAACAGAAATCCTTGGGACGCTGCCTAGATCTGGATCCGGAAGATTTATAATTCTAGCGAGGGGAGATACATTGTGTCTCTAACACGACCCGAAGGTTAACTTGAAAAATTTGCATTTTTATCTAGGTAAGTTTTCCTTTCGGTACCTATTTCTTCTGATTATTACTTTTGAAATAAAAAAAAAATAAAATTTTGTGTCTTTTATTTATTTTTATTAACAATTAAGAAACTTACTTTGGATGATATAATTGAAACTTTTAAAAAGACTTTTACTAATAAAATGTGACGCTAACAGGCAGACAAATGAAACATAAAATCTATCAACGAAAATTTGTGAATATTCATTACGCAATTCATGAAATTTAACAGATGCTTGAAATAAAGCTTAAAGATAATTAAAATAAAAAGGCGTTACTTTGGGGAAATACATAAATTGTATGGCTTATGGTATTAATTGTTCCCCTCCCTTCAAAAACAGTGGTATAGTGCGACTGAAGTAAGCAATAGCCACAATGTACTCTAAACATAAGTTTCGCTTCGCAACCGACGCATTATCAGCAAAACTAGACTGCTAGATCTAGTTCTACTATTAGCTAATCTATTATGTGCGCGAA
Organism: Lasaia peninsularis; assembly: GCA_018236625.1. Taxonomy (NCBI): domain Eukaryota; kingdom Metazoa; phylum Arthropoda; class Insecta; order Lepidoptera; family Riodinidae; genus Lasaia; species Lasaia peninsularis. Next base: position 8,468 of record DVZL01008354.1, on the reverse strand, counting down.
TTTGTATGATAATTTTATCGTAAAGTAACATCGGATTCTAACAATTAACATATAAGTTGTAGGCTTACATCGTAATTTAACTACTCTTTTATATAGCTTGTAGAGTTAGTATGGTGTAGAGTTATGTGTATGTAAAACTATTTATTATATAAACTAGGTAAGTATATAGGAATTGTAATACTTGTCACCTTATACTCTCTGCCTACCAGGGAAGTTGACGTGAAGATGTTATTCGTTCAAATACCTTAAATCACTGTAATTGAAGTATTTATATTATTAAGTAATTAAAGTTTTATTAATCTGACTTTATTTTAATAATTAATTGTAAGAACGAGAAAACTTTAACGAAAGGATATCAAACTTCATCTTCCACCCTTCGGACATTAGTCTTGATATAAAACAAGAAAGTCCTTAATTGCTCGCTGTGTGAAGTCAGCGCATTTTATATGCAATTTAAATGCAAATGGTTTTGTTATTTCTTAATACGTATCCGGCAGCCCCTCCCAACGTAGGGGATGGTGATTTTTGAACTGAAGTCACAACTATTATTATCAAGCGATTTAGAAGGCCATCAATCTAGCTTTGGAAGAAGGGGACTACATTCACCTCTTTTTCATTGTAAACAAGTACAAGCAATAAACAAAAAAATAGATAAAACATATCTGCATATCTGAGATCCATTGACACACAGTCAGTTGTTAATTGTGGAAGAAAAAATTTCATCACCGTCACATTGTTATTGTAGGAGCCCTCTTTAATATTAATTTTATTATGGTTTTCGTATTTGTTGTTATAGCGGTAGCAGAAATACGTCATCTGTAAAAAATCTACTTTCACGGTCCAGTATATTATGGCTTTCGCTTTAAAAGAAATAAAAAAATACAGAATCAATCACGACTTATGAGATACAGCTTGGTGATAGATAGACAGACAGATGATGATGACAGAGAATACTCATTCCTAAATGGTTGGCAACGCAGCTGCGATACTCTTGGTGTTGCCGGTGTTCGTGGGCGGCGGTGATCACTTACCATCAGGTGACCCACTTGCCCGCATGCCTCCTATTCTATATAAAAAATAATAATGTTCCATTTTTACTCTTTGGTTGTGGAAATTCTACAATAGCCATGGAGTTCTGACCTTAGCTAAAAATATTAGTTGAATAGAAAGTTTGAAGAATATTTTCAGATTATAATAAATGATCTTGGGATCTAATATAAGGAATATCTTCATTTATTTTTTTCTGTGGGATATGTTACTAATATTCTCAAATAACGAATAAAAATATTCCTGTTAAATAAAAATGAATAACATTTATCAGATGACGCACGAGTACGGTAGGGAAACTTTTTCTATGAGTTTTTTTTAATGTAAAAAACGTTGCCTAGGACCAAATTTGTGGACCGATATGGCGACGGACTTGCCACCGGCTACTCGTGGGCGTATAATTCTCTGCCTATTTCTTTAGGACATTTGTGTAGAATATACTACGTGTCTTTCTACCAGGCAGCTCGTAAGAGGCGAGCATTCGTTAACTGGGTCTCTCCCAATAAGACCACTCGTGGTAGAGTGCTGTGCAGCTACTCGACCAGATAGGTTTACTTATGCCTGTCGACATTGTCATGTTCCAGCTCTACCAGTCCAGCCACAGAACAGCAATGCATCTATACTTACCACCAGGAGAGCCGTGTGCTGAAAAAATAATAACGTGTTTTTTTAAAACCTTTACCTTATAAAAGAGTTTTCTAACAATTTCTTAAGCGTAGTTATGAAGAAAAGTTGACTATTCAAAACGCGATTACATTTTCATTAAAAACTACACAGGACATCGACGCACCTATTTCTATGATGTCTATAGGCCACGATTGTCTCTTATAATCGGGGAGCGGTATGTTTATTCACTACATATGCATAGTATAAAACAAAGTTGCTTTCTCTGTCCCTATATCCCTATGTATGCCTAAATCTTTAAAACTACGTAACGGATTTTGATCCGGGTTTCTTTAAAAGATAGAGTAATTCAAGAGAAATATTTTTGTGCATATAATATGTATATAGCATACCCGTGTGAAGTCGGGGCGGTTCATTAGTATCTCATTAATAAAACTTGCCAAGTGCGATTTGAACTCGCGCATAAAGGGTTCCATACCATTACTTATAAAAAACGTCAAGAAAATCACGTCTTTGGTACGGGAGAACCCTTTATGTCTTGATTTTATTGTGTTTTTAGAATTTATTTTTATAACGGAAACAAAAATACATAAACATTGAAAATTTGACTTCCTGTCATGTGATACAGCCCGGTGACAGACAAACAAACGGACAGCTCTGAGTCTCAGTAACGAGCGGCCCCGTTTTGCCCCTTTGGTCACGGAACTCTAAAAACAGATAAGTGATTGAAAGAATACAATAAAACCACGATAAAACACCTCGTGATTGAATCAAGTGAGCCACACAAGTGAATCAATGGGCCCACAAACATCCGCGACAGTGTAACACGTTTATCAAAGTTCGGAAGGGTACTTGACTACTAATCGACACAACTAGAAGGGCAGTTAGCGTTGGACAGGCGGCTTCCTTTCCCGAGGGACCGCAGAACTACTTCAGCCACAGTTCAAACTTACCAACTAAACAAGTCACACTGAGTCCAAAAATTTAACTTTTCCAACTGATTTTGTCTACTTTTGAAAGTCTCAAGGTTAATTGGATGAATATCAATTTAAATTTTTATTAAAAATCGATGATGATATATTTCGTTTAAAACATTCTAGTAATTTCAAGGATTTGTAAAATAATTGAATTGAAAAAGAATTGAATTTTTTAATCTGTTAGAAAAGTTGAAAAACTTTCAAATTCCAATCTCTTAATGGATTGGTCAGTGAAGACGCGTAAATGGACCTAGTTTTACAATGGGAAATATTGATGGCTCCCGTCTAAACAGTGTAGTGTGTGTGTGTTTTTGTGGATTTGTTCTTGTTATATGTGGGTATGTTTTGGCGAAGCAGCATCGTCTGGAACACCGTGTACAGGTGTTGGAAATCCAGCAATTGGAGCTGGAGAGTGTCGTTCTAAATTTACAGGAAGAGAAAGTGCTGCGACGAAAGACCAGAGATGCTGCAGACTGCAACTGTCCTCCAGGTAAGTAATTTGTAACTAAATCTTCAAAAAAATTAAAGGACGAGATCGTGGTATATGATAATGAAAAATGAAATCAATAACCTAGCGATGGCGAAAATTGCACGATATTCGATAATATTAAATTATTACGTATCAAATAATAATATTCGATAGTTTTCACAACATGATTTTGTATTTTAACAAATTACAAATTAATTACGCTTCGATTGTTAACACGTTGTTTTATGATATGTAATTTAAAACATTAATGATATATGAAAAAATTAAGCAGAATAAAAAATAACAAACACAATCACTATACAGAGTACATATTAATAAAAAAAAAACAAAATAAATAAAACCCACACATGTTATCATAAAAAAAAATAATAAAAATACAGAAAAAAAGGTCCAGTTCAACATTTACGTTCATTCTACTATGCCATGATTCATGTTTTTATAATATCTTATGTGTTAGAAAATAAAGAGACCAAAATGAATTAAACGAAAATTTGTATTTTATACATATTTGGGGAAATTACCCTTTGAACCTATCTACCTGTTCATTCACATCCCTTACATTGTATGGTATATTACATTCAATAATATAATGAGGAGATTATTCGTAGATAGTTAACGATTAAAGATAGTTTCATCCTAAATTGACTTTTGTTGCAATCAATAAAGGTTTTGTTTATATAACAAGGTTTATCTATATTGCATATATATATATAAGAAAGATAATATATTTTTAACAAGTTGTGCCCGCGATTTTTTCCGTGTTCGAATTAATTAAATAAAAGTAATCTTAGTTACGCCTTATTGCATCAGCTATCTGCCATCGATCGATCTAGCCGTTCCAGAGATTAGCCGGAATAGACAGATAGATAGACCAAAATGTGTCTGTCGTACATAAGCATTCAGTAAAAAGCGGATATTATAATTTTACAGACACTTAAATTTTAATAATTTATATTGGTATAATCGTATCTAATATCATAAAGATAACTACTGGTGCGCAGTAAAATTGCATGTATACCTCCATTAATAGAAGAAATAATAATAAAGTAACACTATCTCTTAGTTTATCATTATTAACAGCCTTCAAATTGAACCGGATGCTTAATGTAACTGTATTTTTTATTATTGTTACGCGAATCCTCCACCATTTTGAAATTGATTTTGATGATTATTGCTTTGTAGGTTATAACTGTGAGGTAGTTTGTACTACCAAGGGTGGTAGGTGTAAATTGTAACCCAAATAAATTGAATAGCATTTAATTCAGCGTTTTTTGAAACTTGAAAAATATATAAGTAAATTTTATCATAATGAAATTGAAGTTATTTGCAGTTCTACTGCTTTTATATAACATCTACAGTTAACGTCTTCCACGCCATAGCAAGGAACGGTTAAGTTTTCAATCTTAAGAAACAGATTCAAAACTTAATGCATTAAGCTATAAGGTTAATTGAATTCTCAAGTTCTACGCTAATTGCTTCATGAATGAGCTCGAAAATTGTTCACCTGTCCATAATGTCTAGCTTAAGTTACAGTTATTATACTATTTTATCTGTATCATCTTGTATTCTTTGATTTTATTGAAAATTGATCCTCGGGACTGCAGAATTCGATTTAGTAATCCAATTTCGATTCCGATCCGATTCACAAATTAACGCTTCCAAATTCATATCTAGCGGGTAATGCTCGCTCACTTCGGTAACCATTCATGATATTAATTTCGGTTTGCTCCCAAACCGTCCCCACAATCCAACCACGGAGCTCACATCAATATCTAGCGACATCGTGTCGTAACTGCAACCACTTTACAATATCCGGTGATAAACTCAATTGGAACACCATCATCAACCATCACTATAAAATCTAACTCAGCCACATTAAAATAAGATTCACATTGTATTACATCATGGTACGTGTCTTTAAGTCTGTACGTTTCTGATATGTTATCCGACGAGACAAATTGTAATGCTCTATTGTCGCAACCATTAGACGTAATGGTTCAATAAGGAGTATTGAAAACGTTCTTTCAGATCGTGACCAGGCCTACAAATCAGCCTTTATTCAATTTAACAGTGTGGACGCAGGCTGCAGGGCCGTGCGAAGGGAAGGATGTTGACCCCGGGCGGATATTAAAAATGGTCCCTTAAATTGGAGAACAAATTTGTTATCGACGGCATATTGCGTGTTGCCGACTAACTTCCAATTGGATCAGCTCAATACGGTCTCATCAAGGCAGTATTTCATTTTAAACGACCTCGAGGGATTTTTGTAAATCAAGATTGATCTCTAAAAAAGAGGGTAAATAAAATAAAGTCCTTTTCCGGGATCGATTAGCGTCGTCTAATTAATTTTCATTGTTGGTGCGATATAAAGGGTTAATTGTTGGAAGTTTGCGCTGGAAAGTTACTCTTCGTTTGAGGCGCTGAACACTCAAATTAAAGAAGCCGAGAAGTCTGAACATTAAACTCCAAGTTAGTTGATGCTCACAAGAATTTGTTAGGTTTAAACATATCATGTTATTTAAATAATGTTCGTAGATAATAAGGTTTTGCAATATTTAAGCCTTTTAAGCTAATTATCTTGTTTGCAATCATATCTCCTAGGATTTTAATTTCGTCTTTTGTGGATTTTCATTAATTAACATTGATTCTTGATAGCTGCAGTTTATGTTATAATATGTTCATTTGTTTTATTATGACTAATATTTCACGTGGAATATAATTAGTCACATATTATATAAGATAGTATGGGGGCAATATAATATTATTTTTCCAATACTATTTTACAAGTAAAAAGTTTAGTTACACAGGATATTTTTAGATTTAATTCATAACGGTTTTGTTACAAAATATTTTATCTATTACGTAAAAGTCAGCCGTCGTGTTTAAGAGCTTTCAAGATGAAGTAAAAGTTCTTGACCTTTATGTTTGTCGTTCGTAAAATGTGATGATATAATATAATGAGTTTTTGGGAAAAATACACAACTTTTTAATGTTTTAATCAAAAATATCACATTTTGAAGAGCCTCTGTGGTGTAACGGTACAGCTGTCGCCTATTAGGGCCTAATGGTCACATGTAGACCCGGGTTCAATTCCTAGGTCGGGCAATTTTTCTTAAATGTTTTTCAGATTATTCTGAGTAAGCATTACATTGCCCGGGATTGGAATGTGCCCGAAGTGGTCTAGGGCCCATAATGTAATAGGCTGGCCACCTATCACATTATGGGCCCTAGTATCTTTGCTAATCGTGGGTTTTCTAGTATATCTACTGAACTAACGAGTCGTGGATATACTAGCACACCTCTACCTTCCTCTTGGAGGATAATACGCGTGTAGGTACTTTTTGAAGAGAGAAAAAAATAAGTATTTTTTCACACTAAGTGCTAATAATTGAACTCAAGTTATTTAGGTTTTAGCGTTGATGAAGGTGTAAAATATATATATGAATATAATATGATATGAATGAAACGTAAGAAATATATGTTTGTCCGGCTAACATTAATAAATATTAAATATACCTGAACAAATCATACAAATTGATCTAACCCCCTAAGTATATGCTTGTTCTATCTGTCTTAGACAACGATTTTAATTCATAGAAATACTGAAATAAATAAAATAATATATTTAATAAACACTAAGATCCAGAAATACGGATCATGTTTATCACACAAGTGCTCCCGTCGGGAATCGAACCCAAGTCCCGCAGTTGATCGGTGGGCTTAGGCGTGTACGGTAACCTCTCGACCAACGAGAAGATCGCTCCGAAGTGAAAAAATCGCCTACACATATATCTCAAGTTAAATATTTGTAATATTCTAAATATAATAATCTTTAAGTACAATAAAAATCTGTCAAGTGCGAGTCGGACTCGCACACGATAGGTTCCGTACCATCTATAAAAATGGCAAAGAAAACAAGAAAGAAAGCATTCTTTATATACTACTTATTTTATTCTGTTTTTAGTTTTTTAATTAAGCGGCAACATATTTTGTAAAAATTTCAACTGTCTATCTGTCACCATTATCTATAAAAATGACAGAAAATCACGTTTGTTTTATGGGAGCCTCTCTTATATAGATATGTATTATATTCTGGTTTAGTATTTGTTGATATAGTGGCAGCAATAATACAACATTTGTGAAAATTTTTAACTCTACCTATTACGGTTCGTGAGATACAGGCTGGTTACAGACACACAGACAGACAACGAAGTCTTAGTAATAGGGTTACTATTTAGATACGGAACCCTAAAAATTATTAGAAACTACCTGTTTGCTAAAAATCGAGTTTGTTAGGATAAAATTAAGTTTTCATTAGTTCATTTGCAGTTTGCCCAAATTTTCTCTTCACAAGAGCTTTCTTTAACAAACATAACTTTCGCATAAATATATAGGTATATCAAAATGGCCGAATTGACACAACCATCTCTAGTTTTAGAGGAAATAACAGCTTATTTACACAAAAAATGTGCGTTATGCCTATAGAAAATTATATTATAATCACTGCTTTCAGATGTTTCCTCTAAAACTAGAGATGGTTGTGTCAATTCGGCCATTTTTATATACAAGATACGCAACCTTCATACTGCATACACGAAATAATTATTCCGTCACACATATATTAAATACTTACATTTAATAAAACAAAACAAAAAGATAAGTGCGAAAAAAAATAGAAATCACAAGAGTGAAAAAGACAGCCATATGTATATTGGTCCAATGACCAATTCACGGCACGCGTTTTAAGCGCTATTGACGTATCTATCTCTTGTTTGTATATAAGATCATTGTCTGAAAGACATATCATCGGCTAATCTGCCTACCCCTACGGAATTATAGGCGTAGTGATATTTTTATTTGAAATACAACAATAAATTGTCCGATGTTTATGCAATGTTTTTATGTTTAAAGTACCTGCCCAGGAATGAATAAATATTTCCTTGGAACAGTGGTGAATCAGCAGTAATATAATTCAGATATCAGAAAACAGCAAGGGCAGATCGCGATATCGCTGGCGGGAGGCCAAACTGAGCGCTCAATATTCTGATAGATTTACGAGAGTAGGACACGCTTGACAAATGAACACACAACATAAACTACAGCGATCAACAATTGCAACAAGATTAACGAGTAATTGTCTTAATTATTTATTAAACAAATAAGTAGGTAATATTTGAGTGTCTATGTAATATTAAAATAGTCGTTTTTCACTAAATGTATACGTATGTTTACAAGATACAAAATACCAAAATAGCTTTTTTTAAAATTTTTGTATGTCTGTCTGTCTGTTTGTATCCGCTAATATCTAAAACGACTGGGCCGATTTTGAC
>DVZL01008353.1:0-10294 GCA_018236625.1 Lasaia peninsularis | reverse complement strand
GCGTTAGAAGAGAGCGGGAATAGTTAGGTGAACATCTCGTCGTGTGCGCAGCACTTACACGAGCTGAATTGAACTTTATTGCTTAGTTACAAGAGTCACTATTTTTATGAATTGTTACGATAAGTGCAGGTTCTGTACGTTAGTAATTATTAGTCTGTGATAATACCCTACATGTTCCTTACACTGTGCTATTACTAAGACACCTTGTCCGTCTATTTGTCTATCTGTCTGTCTTTTTGTCACTAGGCAGTATGAACTTTGATAGTTAGAAAGTTGTTTTTTTTTGGTTATTGAGGCCAATAAACGTAAATCTAATATTCAAGATTTTTATCAACTGCCCACACCAACTTTCCATTAGAATTCTTTCTACCAACAACATTTAGTACTTCAGCAATATCTAGGAGGAAATGTTATTTAATACCACTCGTTTTTGTAGAAATACGAAATAAAAAATAAATAATTGATTCTACACGTGTAATTCAGAGAAATTTAGAGGATATTTGGGTGTATCGAGCGAGCATTTTAATGATTATTTTTTCAACAACGCGGGTAGGTTCGTTATTCGCTACGTGTTGAGCATTTATATGTTATTTTAAATGGAAATTTTATCTGTATACGATTATTATGCTCGTACTCTTAAATTACATTGAAGGAAATCTTAAATTCTATTGATTAGTATTGTGTGTATATTATGATGATTGATCCAATTGAAGAAAAAACTAAATATTTTATTTGTACTTCTATTGATGTTCTTTTCTTAAGATATTGGAATGCAAACAAGCAGACGGATTTCCTGATGGTAAGAAATACACGTCGCCAATAGACGTAGGTACATGATGATTGATTCTATTGAAGAAAATCTTAAATTCTATTGTTTTGTATTTCGATTGATGTTCCATTTTTTTTACGTACATGATGATTGATTCTATTGAAGAAAATTTTAACTTCTATTTGTTTTTACTTCTATTGATGTTCTATTAATTGTATATACATGTTGATTGATTCCATTAAAGAAAATCTTAAATTCTATTGATGTGTATTTTATTGATTGCCTATTGATTGTGTGTAGGTATATGATGATTCTATTGAATGAAATCTGAAATTTGCATTTCTATTGATATTCTATTGATTGTTTTTTTTTATATCTGCCTTTTCATCTTTTTTACTTACTATTTTCCGTATTTGCAAACTAACTTTTGTTATATCTGTGTCTATTTAATGTGGGTCTAAAAGGCCAGTAACATTGTTTTTCATATAAAAGCATTGACTATGAAGTTAGTTCTTATTAGTTTTTTACTAAATATGTAATTCTCACTAACTATTGTTCTATTTGTGAATATTTATCCATGTTCCTAACGATATACACACAGTAAAAAAAGTACCTTCACGCCTATTATCCCCGAAGCAGTAGGCAGAGGTGTACTAGTATAACCACAACTCGTAAGTTCAGTAGATATACTAGAACACCCATGATTAGCCAAGGTACTAGGGCCCTGATGTGATAGGTGGCAAGCCTATCGCCGCTTCGGGCACATTCTGATCGCGGGCAATGTAATGCTTACTTTGATCTGAAAAATATTTTAAGAAAAGTCGTCTGAACTGGGAATGGAACCCGGGACCCTACACGGTTAACGGTCTCAACAGGCGACAGCCGTACCGTTACACCACAATTTACTGATAAAGAGATTCTTTAGATGTGGGTCTAAAAGACCAGTAACAATGTTTTCCATGGCCGCGTAGCTAGAGGATCCGCGCGACGGTCATTCTACCGGTTAAGTGCCTTGATGGAGATTATTCCCGCTCTAATTTTAAGTGGTTTTTGGTGCTTTAATTATTTTCAATTCTCGTTCCCAAAGTTTTAAGGTGGATTAATTTTTGTCTCATAATGAGTTTTTATTGATAGGTAGATTAAGTAGGTAAGTGGTCTCGTTTGCATATTAACTAATCTACGGTTTCTACTATTTGAGTTCCGTACCCTAAGGGTAAACGATAACCCATTAACCGCCTCGTTGGCCGAGTGGCTAGCGTACACGTCCAACCGCGAGGCTAGGGTTCGATTCCCGACGGGAACAGAAATTACGTATTTCCGGGTCTGGGTGTTTATTAAATTTATTTTTATACCTATTTAAGTGTTTCTATGTATTAATAGCGTTGTTTAAAATCCATAACACAAGCATTTAATTTGCTTACTTTGGGGTTAGATCAGTTTGTGTAATTTGTCCAGTAATATTTATTTATTTATTTATTTATATGTGTAATATTAAAATACCCGATTTTTACTAAATGCATGTCTATGTTTAATACAAGGTACATATTATTCAAATAAATTATTCTAAAAAATATTATTATATTCAAATATAATGATATTTTTTAGAATTTTTGACCGTCTGTCTGGATTTAACTTTCACTGGCACACAGCTGATGTAACTAAGGTTTAGACTACTTTTATCTTAGAAATATATTTAAAATGAAATAAGTAAATAAAAATGCTGACGAAGTCGCGGGCACAGCTAGTTTAGAATATATAAATGTTTATTCTCTTGTCTTATAATTATATAACACGTTACTACTAGTAATAATTGTTATCCTATTGTCGCTATATCGGGTACATATCCACTGAAAAAAAAACTCGACTCAGGATCGAAAACTAGGACCTCGCGCGTCAAAGTCGGATCCGCGCGGCCACAGAGACGACTAAATCATCTTTTTTGACAGGATAAAATAGGAACTGAAGATCCCAATCCCGACAATCAATAAATCATCCATCAAAGATTATCATTGGAAAATATTCTATCAAGACGTAGACATAAAACGATCGTAACTTGAATAATAATATGCAGTAATAAAATGTATACCAGATGTGGCAACAAAACCTTCCGCCGCAAGGATCATATGACTATTAAAATGTAATTTCGTCTGTACCTTTATCTTTTTTGAAAGGAAAGAAAAAGGATCGTCTTGTAAATACACGTATTGAGTGCAATTGGAATAAAATAACTTCGAAAAATGGGCTGCAATAATATTAACACCGAATATGGTAACACTTGAACCAAAATTAAATTTGAAACTGGCACGACGAAGGTGGTTATGGCATTATCGAAAGGTTATCTCAAATCTAATTTGTTATTCAATATCTCAAAATCAATGTGTTGTAAGGAAAACAAAATTTAATACGCAACAAATATTTTTTTTCTTTAGTGCATCAACTACAATAATAAGCAATTACAATTATCCAAAATATTGCTAAAAACTTGAAATTGGCATTTATTTGGAAAAGCTAAATAAGCGGAACTACCTACATGTTTTAAACTAAATTTATACTAAGCATTTCGAAACGATTTTAAGGATATTGCATATATTAAATTAGTCTTTCGAGCTTCGAATCCAAAGGGCGAAATACGCAACCTGTCGCGTGTCTGTCTGTCACCAGGCTGTATGTCGTATACCGTGATAGCAAGACAGTTGACATTTTCACAGATGCTGTATTTTTGTTGTCGCTATGATAACAAATACTAAAAACAGAATAAAATAAATATATATAAATATATATATTAGGGTGTTCCCATACAAGATGCAGACAAATTGTATTGTCAAAAGGTGCGTGGCCCAACACAAGCTGAGAACATATCTCTTTTGTAAATTTACGGCTACCCTACTTTCCGTAGAGGAACACAATGGTAAGCACTGACGTTTGAGCGGCAGGAATTTACATGAGGGATAATGATGATGATACATACGTGCTGCATCGTAGGGAAAGGAAATCATGCCTTATTCGAGTAACAGTTCACTCAGAACTTTACGAGCTACAATACATTGGATAACAAATACGCTTGAGAGTTTATGAAGAGATCATAAACCACCGAGATGGAGGTACAGCTTTATTGAAATGTAATTTATTCGTTACTTTTATTCAAATTTAATATCGGTTAGATGTGTGTGTGTGGATTGTTTATGTTCCAGTAAAGGGCCCGCTCCCTCCTTCCCACGTCCTATTGTACGCGCTCCGGCCTTATTTACATCTGAATACCTAGTTTTGGCTTAGCGCCATACCCCAGCTTACATTTTTACGATACTCTATTCGGTATATGCGAAAATATCGCAAACAAAGTGACTGGCCCGCGTTAAACACATGCAAAATGTAACAACAAATATAATTAAAAATTCTTCACGCACATAACCTTGAAGATATAGGCAGAGGTATATAGTTTTTTTATTATAACTAGCAGACCATATTAGGTCGCATGATGTGACAGATGGCAACTCCGTCGCCATGTCAGACCAAAATCCAAAACATCATTAAACCACTAGATCAACTATACTACCAAGGAATCGAATCTGGGACTTAGTGTGTCAAAGTCGGACACCGACTATCACAGAGGCAAACAATAAATGTGTCGTAGAAATGATTTAAAATAAAATTTAATTTTTATTCTTTAGATGGTCCTCAAAATAATGTCACATAAGTTTTTAAGCGTATGGGGTCGAATCGCAAATTATAGCAGTTAACCTGATTAATAATTCCAGTGGTTATGATACTTACCCTACTGGGGTAATGCAACGAGCGGTGGCGTAGTAGAGTGATGATAATTAACAATTAATCTGCCATTAAGGCATCTCTTTGTATAAAAAAATCTTATCTTGATGATGTCTACCGATCATAGATGTTTGTATTTTCAGATTTGGGTGTTTTTTAAATTAATTACATACGTTACGCCAGGTTTATTGCCATGTAGGCAGAGTATAGGGTGCTAAATGTCATAGATACCTAGCTTCATTCCACATTCATTACACTCTTCATACAAAATCACCAGTTTTGGAGACTATTGACACCACCCTCGCATAATACAAGAGCAATTTGGTTGTGAAATGTATGAATATCGACCAAATAAAATATATTATGGTGTCTACTCAAGTATTTGTATGTACGAGTATTAAAATCTTAGACTAACACCCATAACGTAAAACACATTTTGTATTTTTCTTATTTTGGGGTTAGATCAATTTGAGTCATTAGATTTATTATTAATTGCCGCATTCATTAGTAAAATTTAAATTTTAAACTTACTAGACATAGATCTTCTATGTTTGTATTTAGTATCTAAGTTTTATTTTATAGGTTTGTCCATTTTGTATTTTTTTTGGTACACAATAAAGAGTTACTCTGTTCTAGTCTATGTATGAAACAAATTAATCTAACACTAAAGTAACCAACATGTGTTAGTCAATAAAACTAATATATTGGTAGCAAATAGTATGTCCTTATATCAGACAGGTATATGCGATGACTATCATGAGAACCATCTGCTTGATACTCTATACAATATAAAAAGTACATTTCAGATTGATACACGCGATATCTTTTTTGTGAATCATTCAACAAAACCATTCGCTCAATAATGCATTATCGTCGCACATGATTAAAATAACTACTGGTACTTTTAGGGAAAAAATGTTTGCTTATGACCACCAGATGTGGAAACCACGTCTGGTAGCACAAACGTAGCCACGGGCACAGCTAGTATACAAATAATTTGTCTTATCATATTGAAACACGCCATGGTTTATTTGTGCATTATTCAACGAAAACAATTTGTTCAATAATGCATTACGCACAGTAGACCATGATTCGAATGTCACGTAATATCCACTGATCAATGAAGGTAATTGTGCCGTGACAACACTAGTCTGGCCGGTTGCTGTGCCGGCGAACTTCGTACCGCCCGGACTTAGGGGTATGAAAAATAAATGTTGACCGATTATCAAAACCAGATATAGGTATAATTTCAGGAACGGAATGGGTTCAAGTAGTTCTAAATTACCTTAGTTCAGGTTCAGACATTCTATAGTTTTTAGACTGTAAATATTGAATATTGAATTTCCCTTTGAAAATTAATTTAAAAAATAAACCTACTGGTGAAAGGGCTATGTAGGAACTTGGTCGATAACGAAATTTACACTGTCATGTTCTGTCCTGGAAGGTAGACTTTGGTCTTACAGCCAATGTAGGTAACGGTTGTCTCTTTCCATCAAAAGTCCTTAAACATTTGGTAATACGTGTATGATAAGATAAAATTTCTCTACCTCTTATTTGTTATAAATTTTCTTGACATTTTCAATTTTCATCTAATCAATATTCTCTTTTTCAATTTGTAAAAGATTTCCATCATTCCCTTCCTTGCATTCGAATTAAAAAAGCACAGGAAGTCGAAATTCATCTCTCCGAAATTAAAGTGATCGTTTGCGGAATTCATTCACAAAGGTTCGCTAAAAAGGAAATACGGAACCGTTGTTCAAATTGCAGTTTGAGCATTTGAAAATCTCGAATTATAATAGGCAGTACTTGTTTCCTTTACACCTTTGAAGACTCGCATCACAATATCGAACATTTATTACTATTCATTACAATCCTATTTGGCCATCAGTGAAGGATAAAATAAATAAATATCAAATAAAAATAATTACCTATTAGATATTTATTTTTCGTACATTTGGTTGCTTTAACTGTTTGTATATATCTCCTTTTCTATATAATTCATATGAATGACCGGTTTTTGTAAGGATTCCGTACCTATAAATGGTAAAAAACGGAACCATAAAAAAAACTACATTTCGCAATGTTTTTGATGATGGTTTTATTTCAGATGTCGTCCCATATAACCGTTATAACAATTGGTTCATAACTTTTCTATAATTAATAAAACAAAAACAAAACATCATCAATATACTTATTCAAATTTCAATAAAGTCAGTCCTAATAAATTTTATGGAATGTACAAGGAAACAATAAACTCACCATTACTTTTCTTGGTTTTGTGTAGTTTTTTAACAAGTATAATAGCTTAAAATAACGGACAATGATGATTGTTCTGATAGATGTAATGAATGTAGATACGCGTACGGTAGAATAAATTTGCGAAGCAGTTTATTATGGCGAGGTCAATCTACCGTGAACTGCTGGAAACCTTAAAGTCATCCATCATAGTCAGCGCTTGATATATTATGTAAAGCTAAATTCAGCGTACGAAATTAAGTATCGACAAGATGATAACAAAACGGTAAAAGAAGCGTAAGTAACCGGAGTAGTTGAAGTCGAGTATCGGCGGTTTAATTATAAAATGCAGCTAATTTTAATACATTAATGCTCTTCCGAGATCGGACGTCAACCACGAAATGTGCACTTACGAGAAGAAATAAAATGTGTGGTTGCTCGGCCGTGATGGTGGCGGCCTCAATTGATTAGTAACTGCTTTTTTAAAAGCAGCACGCTCGCCTAAAGTCGAATTTTGTTACTAACACCGTGACAGTGACAAAGTGGAAGAGTTTTGCCAAGTCTCACCTGTTTTAGTTGTGCTCAGTATTACCTTACAGTTTTGGATGGCAGGAAATTTCGTAAGAGATTTATCATTTCAACTAGTATTAACAATTTCCGGAAAGTAAGTAAAGTAAAAAGTAGATTCCGCTTGATTCAGTACAATAAAATATGCTTTTTTTCTATCCATAAAAATGAATGGTAACATGTGTCATCAAAAACGGAAAGGACCGGATTCACAGTCGACGCGCACGAATGTGGCAACATGGGCGAGCCTTTACCGGTCAAATTGCAGGCTTTGTTATGATACGAAAAATATTTCACTGGGTTGCAGGACTTTATTAAAATAATGCCTAATACACTGCGATACTTATTTGCATTATAATTTAAGTGCTCGCTATTAATGTCTTCCGGTGTATGGTATGTTAAACTCATTTAAGTGCGAGGTTAAACAGTAGGTCCAGATTTACAATTATTAAATATTTATCTATCGGTTACAAGTATTTGCGGTAATTAAGAGAAAGAGTCAGTAATTTATGGAATCAGGCGTTGCTTTGTCGAAATTCATTTATACAAATAAATAAAATTGGAGTGTCTGTTTGTAATATAACCACTTTTTACTAAGTGTATATGTATATTTACAAGGTGCATAAATATCAAAACACTCACTCAATCTCAACAATCAAAACAAATCACTGGCAGACAGCTAATGTAACAAGGAACGGCTTAGGTTAGTTTTTTAGAATTTGATTTTAAAAATTTATAAAATAAAGTAACTGAATAAAAACGCGGGCGAAGTCGCGGGCGGTTTAGTTTAAAACAAATTAAAGCCAAGACGAAATTACAGCAGCGAAAGACGACACCAGGGGAAAAAATATGTGTTATGCAAACAAACAAGTTGTGTGTCAACGTATCATGTGTCGCAATGCTATAACGCCGAATCAATATTCAGTTATATTTCAGACTTACGATGAATCATCCTCGGCTATATGCGTACGCGACTTTAATCCATTGATTGAAACAGGAGCCTAAGATATATCCACAGGATATAAAATAACCACACCATCGCATTGATCGTCTGTTCTCCCTTTTCTCTTCAATTGTCGCACCGCATCCCATATTTCCGGCCTTTACATCTAACAGATGCCAGTAGTTATCGCATTTATCGGATCTAAAGAAACACTAATAACTTCAAATTATTATTATATTTGGTAGCATGAAAGAGAGAAAAATTAATGTAACCACAAAATATTTAATTAAAAAACCATGTTTTAAGTTTACGTTTCGAAAAATTGCCGAAAGAATTTTAATACACCAAAAGAAAAAATCCAGAAAATTAGTATCAAATTAAATTAAATATCTTTATTTTTATGACTGTTTTACAAATGAGTTTTGAAGCCTCTGACTCCCAAACTAGATTTATTATCTGTATCTTAGGAATCAGCGGCCTCTCCCAACAATTGCGGCACATGTACGAGTAATACGGTAACAATTTACCGGTAAGCAGATGTAAAATCATTAAACAAATACAAGCTAGAAAGATAAAAAATATCTCATACAAATAAAGAAAGTAAAACCATGAGTTTTTAAAAGATAATGGTCGAGAGGAAATTGCTGAACCGAAAGAGGAAGCCAGGAAGTGTGTTAAACAAACAAACCAGTGGTTAGGTGTCAACGTATCGTGTCGCAATGCAACGGGCCAGAATCAATATCACTCACTTATCTGTCCGACTTACGATAAACAATCGTCGCTTCTATGTCCAAACGCGTAATGTGTAATTGCATTATAAATTTCATACAGCTTGCTTATCCGATAATATCGTGGTATTTATTTATCAAAATCATTTTTCTGTAAGGTGAATAGAAACTCCATGTTTTTGACAAGCAGAGGCAGAGTTACATATATGCACCCACGGTTAGCCGACAATATTAGGTCCCATAATAAAAATAGGTGGCAAGTTCGGCCTCATGTCGGGCATAAATCCCGGGTTTTCCTCACTGTAAGTGCACTTAGAAAATAAACTTAAGTTAGAAAATTAACAAGATTTTTTGACCTAGCCTGTCCATTATCTAATTTTGATAAGGGCGCCAGATTTTACACAGAGCGATTGCCATTTGAACTCTACAAGCCAGAAGGAAAACCAGACCAAGTTGTAAATTTCGTCGAATTTGAATACACGAATCCGGGTTCCAAGGGGAACAAGAGAAATAGGACTTGTTTTATCAATAAATGTACCTGTTTTTTTGGGGTGGCATCGACGATTATGCCCCTATGTATGTTAATATGGTTTTTGTTTCATTGAGCAGTTTTAACAGCTGGTGGTTAAAGTAGGACATAGCAATATATTAGGATATATGACTTTTAGTCTAATTGATTCTAGTCTAAATCATGACTAGGTGGTATTAGAACTTTTGTTTTCCGTGATTTATAATAAAATCGCTTAAAGATATGAATTTCGATGTATAAATGTATAGTTTATTACTTCTACACAAAAAGAAAACTTTGTTTGTTTGATTGGTTGTAATGAATAGGCTTAAAAACTACAGGACTGATTTTAAAATTCTTTCACCATTCGAAAACGACATTATCCACAAGTAACACAGGCTATATTTTATTTTGGAAAAAAATAGGGTTCTGTAAGATATTTGGGTTATAAGGCGTACGCTGCTTAAACTATAAAATATAGAACCATTAAATGTTCTAATTAATTGTAGATCTAATAAATATCTGCAAAAAAAGTCCGAGAAAAACTATATCTATCTCTATCGAGTGAGGCACAACAAGCATTTTTTTATTTAAAATATTGATTTTTTTTGACTACATTTAAACACGTTTATTTTACTCATTCTATAATTCCTTATCAAAATAAATTGTTTCATCACTATGTACAGTTTAGGTAGATAATGTTTCGTCTTAGAAAGATTAAAATGATGGCGAAATTAAAATATTACGATTTCTGCTACACTGCCCGTTGCGAAGTGAGC
>DVZL01008352.1:0-10294 GCA_018236625.1 Lasaia peninsularis | reverse complement strand
AATTTAAAATTGTAATTGATATTAAAATGAATGATGGGCGCCGGCCGATATGTGTCGCACGACCCGCTCGGCGAAACCGCAGGGGAGGGGGGTCCACATCTATGAAGCAGGTTGCCGTGATATTATAAAAAAAAATCACTTTCCCTGTCTATCTCTATGTATTCTTAAATCTTTAACACTAAGCAACGGATTTTGATGTGGTTTCTTTTAATAGATGTGATTCAAGAGAAAGATTTTTATATAACATGTATAGTATACCCGTGCGAAGCCGGGGCGGGCCGCTAGTGTTTGTATAAATCTGTTCCGTTTACCTCAAAACATCTACCTCAAATTTAACGTCGTGTATAATAAATGTTGAATTGTTGTTGAATACAAAAATCTGTTACAATTAATAGACAAACAACCGCAATGTTTATTTTATTCCGGACCAAGCTAACTTTGCTTTTTATTTGTGTACGAGGCACAACAACGGATGCAATGAGTGCATGTGAACTTCGGACGCCTCTATCAAGCTACAAAGTGACATAACATTCGCCCCGCCCACGCGCTCTCCCTCACTCCTCATAAGCGTGAGAGAGATAGGACCAATCCAGCGAAGCCTCCTCGCGTCGTACGCTTCTTAGAAAAGCCAACTGTTATTATCCGTAGATTGTTCTCGATCCCGGCGTCCTGATCTCATGAATGAACCTTAGCCCGCAGGTGTGCATCAAGCTTTTCGCCAATTATCCACTTGCTACCAATTTTCGGCACGCCACAGTCATTTTCGGTTGCCGAGTGCTACGCTTTTGCATAATTTCTCTTCACCGGAAGCCAGTGTTAGGAACACTTAGCCAATTTGAAGATACGTGTTGGGCCGTGGAGCTCCGTAGTATCGGCCGATCGGACGTCAATCACCGCGCTGGCACTAATACATGCGATAATTTGAGCGCGCTTATAAAAAGATTCATTGCCTTTTGCCAATTATTGAATAATCGATTAACAATCAATTGATTTGAATTATTATTTACATATGTTTTTTCAGAGTTCCGTACTTGAAGGGTAAAAACGAACACCTATTGCTAAGAATAATAATTATTTAGTTCACAATATTAGACATACTTTAAATATTATACGATCCCTGCTTCGTAAAATACGTGAGCTATTGGATAAGCAGTGACATCTAGAACATCGCCATTTTTTAGATTGCACTAATATTATAAGTTTCTGCCGTCTGACTGTCTGTCTGTCACCAGATTGTACCGCTTTAGCTAAACAGCTGACTTTTTCACACATGTATTTCTGTTGCTACTATAAAAACAAATACTAAAACAGAATAAAAAACTTCCATACAAAAAAACGTGATTTTTGACATGTTTACGGATAAAGTTAACAAAGGGTACCGCATTTACGCTCGACTCGATTTAAAAACAATATCTTCACGCCTATAACTCTGAAAGGGTTGGCAGAGATTATAATCCACGATTAGCCGACGATATTAGGTTTTTAATGGGTTGATTTTATAATTTTTATTAGATGTAGTATTGGTAAGAGTATAGGTTTTTTTTTCACTAAAAATTTGATCACTAGCAATATGTCTATATCTGTAATATATTATAATTATTTTTACATAACACCGTTCTCTAAAACTTGCCAATATAACTGTAAAAACCACATTGAAATCTGTTTCGCGGTTTAAGAGGTGTCAAAGCTTAACACAAGAAATAACAGGCGGAGATTGTCTTTGACTTATACTTTGTTGTGAAACATATAACTGCTAAAGCTTATACACACATACATATCTTCATGCCAAGTCCCCTCGAGAGTAGGCAGAGTATCAAATGCCAACCGTCACGATTCCTATGTACTTGCCCTTAGAGGAATATATGAATATTTATCACTCTCTACATACAAACACGCCGAGTACGGAGACTCTTGACTCCACCCGCGGATAATACGAGTAATTCGGTCGTGGAATGTCAATCTAGGTCCCCTGACAAAGGAGGCAGCAATAGATGAAGTGGTGGTAAAATCTTACCTTGTTAGGTGCTACCACCGCCTTACCTATTCCTGCGGTGGTATCATCAATTCCCCCCCTGGTTTGGATGGTGAGGTTGGCTTGTAAGACTATTAATATCCCAACCTTGAGCGGTGTAAAAATATCATTTTTTGTTTTCATAGTCGTGCATTTCTTGTCGTCATAATATCCGTCTACATAATACTTTCTCTTTCATGTTCGTTATGGTGTCAATCCCCGTCAAAACCAGGATCCGCCTACCTAATCGTCGTCCATTTGCGCGAGCTTGAGCATCCTCTATTGTCAGATTACTGGTCCGCATGTCCATCTTTACGACTTCGAGCCAGTGGTTCTTGGATCTTCCTAGAGATTATTTACCTACCTACTTTTATAAACAAATATTCCATACAAAGTCATCGGTAGTCAACCGACCGGATCCGAACCGGTGATAAAATCAACAATAATGAATAAATATAAACAATGTTTATAATTGAATATTATGTTATATATAAAATAAAATAAAAAACATAAAATTTACAAAATTATCTTAATTAATGTGCAAGATGAAGCAAGGAAATCTTTTCAGGAACTACGTTATATTAATTTAATAAATCTACTCAATAAATTATATTTTGAAATTCGACGATGCTACAATATTAATCCATAAACATATTTTTTGGCAACAGATCTAACGTGGCAAATGGTACAAGTATCCGCTAAATCTTGATATTAATAAAATGTATAGTGTAAGTTCCGACTCCATAACCTCTCAGTTAATATGTAATTTAATTCAATTGAACATTTTGGTAGATAAAAACATGGTTTTCGTGGCACGCTATTTATTATCAACTGTCGGACCCCTTCCAAACAGCTAGGCCTATTTTTATGGTCTATATTTGAAATTAATTAGAATAACCGTAGAGTATGTATAGCAATGTTAATTTATTTATAAAATTTTACAGATATATATGAAAACTACCTGGGCCTGCGACTTTGCATTTTTAAGAAATTATTTTATTTTATACATTTCTAAAATAAAAGTAGCCTTAGCTATTCCTTGTTACATCAGCTGTTTGCCAGTGAAAGTCCCGTCAAAATCTGTCGAGCCGTTTCAGAGACTAGCGAGTACAAACAGACAGACAGACAAAAATATTTTGGTATATATATCTTGTAAACATACATATGCATTTAGTAAAAAACGGTTATTTTAATAGGTACTCCTATTTTATTATTTTTATGCAGATAAAGTTAATAATCGTTTTAGTTACTATCCTATTAAGCTGATAAGTTTATTTGTTTGGAGAGCAAATTATAATAATTTAATTAATCGAAACTGTTTTAAACAAATTAGTTACTCAAAGAAAAAGAAATTTTTCGAATTTCAACTTCGGTTTACACATTCAGGGATTGCTTGATAACGACCCTAGTTTAAGAAATTTGATATGTAAAATCCGCCACAATAACTACTATTCCAGTATTAGTATTGTGTAAGCATCTATAATTTGATGAATGACAAAAAATATTATTGATTTGGAGAAACAGATAAACATAAAAAATATTGAAACAGAACATGGTCTATTAACATCCGATGATTCACCGGGAATACTGGAAATAATAAAACTTGTTTTTAATATCCTACGATTATTATGCAAAGGCCCATTATCGAATTAATGAAACTTAAATGTTTATTAAGACAGGCCAATAAAATTGTCCATGCTTTTAGAATTTTATTATAGTTAATATGTTTTTCTATTAGCAATATATAGGTAACATTCAAAATATATGTCTTAGACACAGGGCGGAAAATAGTCTCATAATATATATCATATTTATTAAATATTCGTGTCGCAGTATATTTTGTAAACTTTGAAACGTATGTAATTTTGTGTATATTCTAGTAGGTCTGAGAATAATTCGTAAATTTTGTATTATACCGATGAGTGATGTATTATGTACGGCAGAACAACGTTTGACCAGAAGTGATTATTATTCACTTCTGGTCGAGCGTTTGAAGCACGAGGTCTTGAGTTAGATTCTTGGCTACGGCATCTTGTTCTGAGTTTTTCCATTGTGAAAACGTAACGTTGCCGGGGACAAAATGTGCCCAATAATACAATGGACTTGCCTGTCACATCACGGTATCTAATATCGTCAGTTAATCGTGGGTGCGTAAGTTATTTACCTTCAAGGATATGGGTTTAAAATGTTTTCTTTTTTTATCTTCTGATTGGGAAAAAATTTATGCCTATGCCTGACGATTTCAATGATCGGATATTAGATATTTATATTTATACGAGATATTTTTAAAGACTTTATTGTTGTAGCATTTACTCATCTTGGGCATCGGCCCTAGATGAGTAAATGAGTAAATGCTAAAATGCTACTAGTGAATGATGTGTGTAATCAAGTGATTAGTGAAATCCGGACGATTCCTGATTTGATTGATTACACACAGTTTTTTGCGTACGTCACATACAATACTTCAATTAAAGTCTATTCGCTTAGATACGGTCGCTCCTATATGCGCCGACTCAGCACGTGTAAAATGTCGCCGCTTAGACAAAAGATGTCGCCGTATAGACAAATGGACTTGACCACCG
Source organism: Lasaia peninsularis (assembly GCA_018236625.1). Classification (NCBI taxonomy): domain Eukaryota; kingdom Metazoa; phylum Arthropoda; class Insecta; order Lepidoptera; family Riodinidae; genus Lasaia; species Lasaia peninsularis. Next base: position 5,701 of record DVZL01008352.1, on the reverse strand, counting down.
GCCGTTCCACTATCACCCTAATTGTCACAAAACCTAAATGCCTATTTTAAGCTCAAATTACCCATTGCCCAACAGCTAATTGATTTTTGCAATCAGGTCATTGGGTCCGTTCGTGACAGTAAATCTGACAGAACACACCGAAAACAGCATGACAACAAACAAGAATAAAGTAAATAAAACAATTACAGATAAGACTCTTATCGTATCAATTAAAGGTAAGGAAATGGAGATTTAAAAATGACTCATTTGTGTTGAAATCACTGAGCACCTAAAGTATGAACAGGCTTCTGTCCGCGGTTACGCTCGTGATTTTAATTTTTAAAATTACTTAGCAGAGCGCCTGAAGTGACTGGGATAAAAAATCTTACGTCCAGCACTACCAAATTTCGACTTTGATACATGAGATTCCAGGGTAGGGCAACTTTTTCTATGAACTTTTTCAGTTTATCTGAAAAACGAAACGTTGCCTGAGTTAGATTTGTGTCCAAGATGGCGATGAACTTGCCACCTGTCACGTCCTTTGACCTAATGTCGTCGGCTTAGCGTGGATGCATAAGTATGTACTCTCTACCTAATCCATTGAGGATACGGGTACATTTATTTTCTACCTAATTTTATTATTATCTTTCTAAACTGGACAACGTCAAAGCAAACTGTCCTTATAAAATGAGATAGAAATAAGATATTATATTAAATGGATAGCTCGTTGTTAGGAGTGTAATTTCCAGTTATTACTTTTAGCCTCATGATACTATCGTAAGAAATAGAGAGATGAAAGTAGAATACGCAAATATTTCTCAATATTATTAATAAAATAATTTTGGATGGATGGTATAAACTTTGATGATAAAGACAAAGTTAACATGAAAACATTTTTATTAATAACATAATTGAAACATGACAACATACACGATGTAATTGTAATAACAAAGAAAGCGCTAACCGATTAACATGTTATGAATTATAAATTTGAGAGCGAATCGATAAGGGGAGAAAGCAAGTGATCAATAACGCCACCATGGTCATTATGGTCCCTATGCCTATGGCTTTAAAGCTGCCGATTCCGCCAGTGGAAGTGGTCAGACCGGTTATCCAGGGGATTGTCGTAACAGTAGCTTTAACGATTGTTGGCCTACAATAAAATTATACTCGGTTTTGTCTTTATATCTGCAATCGTGTCGTGTTTTATCGTGCTCCAAAACTGCCAAAGGGTGACAGGTTTATGTGTACTCTACATTTAAATGTATCGATTTTGCTGATTGTTTTGTAAAGTTGATAAAAGGTGTAAGACAGATTGTAAATGCGATGACCTGCTCCTGTCTTAAACTTTCGGACATTTTTAGTGATCATGCGGTCAAAAATGGAACATGCAGCGATAAGCACTTTCCATCAGAACCAAATTTCTGCTGAGCTTTAATTTAGAATATGTATTGTATATTTTTCATCGCTGGCGCTTGGCGAAAAGTTATTTTGAAAGAAAAGCACATGTGCTTTTTCACATATCACTACGTAGTATAAAACGAATTAGGTTTCTTTTTCCCTATATCCCTATGTATACTTAAAAATCTTTAAAACTACCTACGCAACGGTTTTTGTTGCGGTTTTCTTAATAGATAGAGTGAATCAAGAGGAAGGATTTTATGTGTTTAACATGTATAATATACCCGTGCGTAATTTGAGATGTTTGTTGGTTTCTTGGCTTAAAAATGTTGTTTTCTTGGCTTAAAAAAACTCATAAATTATAGTTTACACAATATTATTAAATTTACTCCAAGTTGGTATTTGTATTAAGAGAGTAATGTATGTAGAGGAAGCTAGGCAAGTATATAGGGAACGTGACACTTGACACTCGAAACTCCGCCTACTCAGATGGGGACTTGACGTGAAGATATTAATATAAAAAAATAAAAAAAGCAATCCTGTAAATACTTAATTCCACAAAGTCGAAGCTGTGTGTAGCGGATGTGTAAATAGGCGAATATCGTTTTACAAATGTCGTCTACTTTTCTACTTAAGTGTAAAAAATCTAAGTAGCATAATTAAAAGTAATTATTGAAACTAGATCCTAATGTTGCCGATTTAATGACAACTATAAAAGATTATTATCAATTCATTCGTTAGGGTTCCTCATCCCAAGTGTAAACACGGGTCTCTTACTAAGATCCCGCTGTCCGTCTGTCCTGACTGTATCTCAATAACATTGACAGCTACAAATTTCAAGTTTTTACACAATCAAATTGCCGCTATAACAGCAAATACTAAGACTATTATTTTGAAGATGCTCTCATACAACAAAGGCGTTTTTTTTTCTCACAAATAACAGTACGGAACCCTTCGTCGGTTTTTTGTCGTCTAATTAATGTTTCGCTCATTCATCCCGACTACTTACATCTGTCTAATTTATGTCATATCAACCGATCTCATCCCACACAACTTTCGATAATCTGTTCAAAGTCGGTGTAATATTAGTATTAAGAGCCTCGGTGGCCTAGCGGAACGCGTTCGGACTTCCACTACGATAGTCCAGGTTTGAAAGCTCTGCCATATCGCAGAGCTTTCTGAGCTTAAGAACATATAAGTGCTTTTACGGTAAAGCAAAACATAACAAGAAACCCGGGATTTGTTACCGATATGGCGACGGACTTGCTACCTCTCAAATAATGGGACCTACTATCGTCGGCTAATCGTGGGCGCATATGTACCGCTGCCTACCATTTTGAGGACTTAGGTGTGACGATATTAATGTACGTATGTCGAAATCAACGTCGGAAGGAAAATTATCCTTTATCATCCAATTTAAGCGTATGCTTAATTAAATTGAAACTCCTTTAATGAAAATAGCTTCGCTCGCGTGAATTATTTCTATAACACAGCTTTTTTCTTGTAATACTTATCGCGTATATGTTGTCGGTTTAAAGGTAGCCGTATTTTAGCGTAATTTTAATGGTTGCATCTAACATACATTTAAATTAATAAGCTATTTTTATCTGAGATTAGCAAACAACGCTCTCTAGAGAAAATAATTCATAGAAACATTCCCTCCATAATGTTTGAGGTTGTGTTGCCGGGCTTCAAATGTTGCATGTAACAACTAGAAAATATTTAATATATTAAATAACTCAATTACATTAATTGTGATTCGTAATATGTAGCCGTTTGGGAAAGATTGATGTTTTAGTGTTACCTAGCAGTGCCCGCGGCTTCGTCCGCGATTGAATTTAATTATTGTATATCATAATTTTAAAATAAAATTAGCCTAAATTACTCCTTATTACATTAGTTATCTCCCAGTGAAAATCGCTCCAGCCATTTCAAAGACTAGCCAAAACAAACAGACAAAAATGTTATTTTGGTATATGTACCGCGTGTATTTAATGCATATGACATTTAGTAAAAAGCTGTTGTTCTAACATTACAAACAAACACTACATCTTTGATTGTTGGTATATAGATGAAGCGACATTGAGATTTGAAACATCGTGTTTATTTAGTTTTATGACGAACTGTACCCGTGACTTCGTCCGCATTCGAATTTGGCTAAATAAAAGAAGCCTAAATTACTCCTTGTTACATCTGCTCTATGCCAGTGAAAGTCCCGTCAAAATTGGTCCAATCGTTTCAGAGATGAGCGGGACAGACAGATAGACAAAAATTCTAAATAACATTATTTTGGTAACATAGAGATTCTCTACTTTTATTAATTTGTGTGTATAAATTTTGTAAGTGTATCTGAATTTGAATTAAATATCGCACGTATCACTTGGACTATAACGATTTCACTTCATGAAGCGTAAGTAAAAAACGTAATGATTCACCGAGATGTGGTGATTTCCATCCAGTCGGAAAATTCCTGTATTCTGTGTAGAAACTTTCATCGGTGATCACTCGGGTTAGGAGTCTGCGCACGCGATGTTACTTGCTTTTTACTTTAATTACTACCACCTGCACTTTTATTTATCAACCAGTTTCATTGTTACAAAGCTGAGTTCTTTCTGCTTCATTTCAAACTGACGAATATCATTCTTCATTTAAACTTCACGCAAATGAATTGAAATTAACCTAAAAGACTAAAAGATAGGTAAAACCAAACGATACGTTTGTACCAATATATCTAATGATTATTTTTGGAGAACTTGCGCACGTAGCCATTGCCTATTAGGGAGATATGTATGTAGAACTTTTTTATTAGTTTATTTTGTATTAGTTCAGTTTTTAGCCTTCAAAACTCATGTTATTGGAAGACAAATATTACGACGATATAATGGTATATTTACTTATGTATAACGGAAATTTCCGTCCAAACTTTATTTATTTAATACTTTATTGTACACAAAACTTAGCTAATAAAAAAAATCTACTGGCTAGCTTATATATACTCGGATTTATTCCAGCCAACTGAAAAAAACTGAGGATGTGATTAAAAAATGTAAAGCAACGTGAAAGTAACTATATAGTAAACTAGATAGGTTTTGTAGTAAACTAGTAAGATTTTATAATAAACTAGCTGACAAAGCGAACTTTGTACCGCCTGAAATTGAGAGCAAAAACAAGCAAGAAAAACGTAAAGGGTTTTTTCCCTTAAAACTTTTCCAGTTATTTTCAAGCAACGAAAAACAAATCAGTCAAATCGGTTCAGCTTCTGGTGTTTTGCACTTAGCAACACATTTAGCGACTCATTTTTATTTATAATTATTAATACACAACTATATGTTATATGTGTTATTAATGACATTCGTAAATGATTTAGATTTGAGACAAAATGACGTTCTGTTTACCAGCTATTAAACAGGTAATGTTTTGAAATGATGATTGTATTTCAAACATTCCTAGTTAAAGTTTTATCAGCTACAAGATAAGGGGACCAAAGTAGTGGTGACATCACCGCTTAACAGACCGACAGTTGATAAAGAAAGTGTTCAGTAGGTAACCTTTACGAAGATAAGATTATATTTAGCCAATTCCAAACAATACAATTTTGAGAGTAAACAATTGAAAAGTTTGACAAGTATAAGCTACTAACGCTGAAAAATAATAATATGTCCCTAGATATATTGTAATATCGCCTTTATCTTGAGGTAAATAAAGACGTCTTTCTGGATCGACAGTGAAATTATAATAATACTGCTTAAAACGTCATGATAAGCCTCGTATAAGGACAGGAAGCGCCCAGAAATCGTATCAAAAGCGTGGAAATCAATCGCTACTAAAAAAAGCACTTCTGGTTTTATGAACGGTAGAACAACTCTACTCAAGCGAAGTTGCTCGGCACAGACAGGAGCATATCGGATTGAAACTCGAAATCTCAAACAGGTTTCTTACGTTTCCCGTCTTTCTCTATCGAACGGCTTTCGCTATATTTTATCTTGCTCTATGAGTCACCGTTTTTACGTCTCATGCGGCGACCGGCCGCTCTACGCACTTCATGGTCACTCGTTCAACTCAGTCACGCTTTGACTACAGTGACTCTACATTATGCGACATTAAAATTAATGTCTGAATTATGAAGTTAATATTATTTCACAATTGATATATCTTATATTATGTGTGAGATATTAAATAAACTGTTACCAATGTGAATTATCGAATGACTTGTAATTTTATTATTGCACTTAATGATTGTACTTATGTATAATGAGCAGTTATGGTTGTTAGAGATAATAATTTGGTTGCCAAGTGCGAATATAATTAGTCATCAATAACT
>DVZL01008351.1:0-10294 GCA_018236625.1 Lasaia peninsularis | reverse complement strand
ACTAAGTACAGTTTATGTAGATAATATTTGGTCTTTGAATGATTAAAATTGGACGTTTGGTTTTGAAGTTGTGATGACAACGGTGTTTGTGACAATGACCCTGTGCTTGCCTCTTACGAGCTGCCTGGGTGGAAGGCAATTGGCCTATTCTACAACGGAACTCGGACCAACACGGGGCAAAAACCTAACACTAAAAGACCACCTTGGCTTATACACCATAAAGGTCACTGTCTAATGTGATGACCTACTAAGGTAATAGGCTAAATATGGTGTTTTTTTCCCGTATTGGTCCAGGTCCTCTGTGTAGAATATACCACCTGCTTCAGCTCATAGGAGGCAAGCATAGTTGATGTGGGTCACTTCCAAGATGAGCTCTGGTGTTAGAGTGCTGTGCAACAACTCGCCCGGGTAAAGATCCACCACCTTACCTATTCCTGTCGCCATGAAATTGTTATGTTCTAGTCCGGAAGGGAGCGTAGCCGGTAGACTTGCATATATAGTGTAATAGTCCGACCACAGCCAGTTACGTACCTACATCTATGGTGTCTATAGGCCTCGGTTGCTCTTACCATCAGGAGACCCGTGTGCTTGTTCACTGTCTTATCTCATAATAAAAAAATGCCTCAAGACAGTCTTATTAAAGTAGCATGAATAGGTAAGGCAACATGCTAATAGTATGTTTTTTAATAAAATAAGATATGAGGAAATGATAAAAAAAAACCGTTGCATACTGACACAGATAAGAAAAACTGTTATAAATCGAGCGTTCCACTGAATCGATCTAATTTGTTAAGTAAAATATATTTTGAATTATTTTTTTATATCAAAAAGTCACGCCTATTATCCCCGAAGGGGTAAGGCGGAAGTGTGCTAGTATATCTACGACTCGTAAGTCCAGTAGATATACTAGAACACTCACGATTAGCCAAGGGTACATTTTAGAGATAAATCACAGGAGTGATTTTTTGTTTAAAATGACACAAAACCTAAAAAAATTCGCGGCAAAAATATCGAAATTTATACTTTGTTTAAAAAATGTGACGGGTTTAACTTCTGGCAACTTGCAAAATCAATTTTAAACGACCATTTTGCATATGAATCAACAAAGATTTACTATCGGAGTAAATTTGGCTACGGGGGCGACCCCGGTACCCGGAATATTAGGACATTTAACAAATTTAAGTGAAGAGATATGCCATTAGAGTCACCATTTTTTTGTTATTTAGGGACAAAAAAATATTTTTTTCAAATATAAAAAGGTAATTCAAAAAATTAAGTTTCAAGCTCAAAATATCAATAACCCGTTAACATCTTGAGTATACGTATGAAATATGTATATTTTCATTATTATTAATATTAGAGTTACCATTATATAATAATTACCATTATTATTTGAATACATCCATTAAGTTTGAATGAACCTGTGAAGACTGTTAGCCGGGACGGGTTCAATTCCCAGGTCGGGCAACTTTTCTTAAGTGTTTTTCAAATTATTCTGAGTAAGCCCTACATTGCCCGGGATCGGAATGTGCCTGCAGTTGCGATAAGCTTGCCACCGATCACCTCATGGGCCCTAGTACCTTGGCTAATCGTGGGTGTTCTAGTATAGCTACTAGACTTACGAGTCGTGAATATACTAGCACATCTCTATCTACCGCTTCGCAGATAATTGGCGTGAAGATACTTTTTTAAAGTTTGAAAGAATGACCAATTGAGTCACATTAAGTGTAAGCTTGTTATGGTCAGAGGGCAGTTTTGTCAAATCCCCTATATTAGGTAGGTGACCCCAATATTATCTGATATCCATATATTTTTTCACCGGTACAAATAAATAAAATCGATGTGTTTGTATAACTAAAATAACCACTACTTACTAAATTAATATATTCATGGGACACATTATCAAAACATATTTTAGATACAAGAAATAACTTAGGCTAGTTTTATTTTAGAATTATATAAAGCTAGCTTTTCGCCCGCAGCTTCAAAGAGCAGAATTTTTTCCGACTTATAATTTAAAAATTGCTTTTATTGCGAAAACTTGTACCTTTTTAAGTATGTTGTCGGTTAAAAAGTAGCCTATTCGTATCTCGTATATACGCTGTCTTACTGTAAAGTTTCATCCAAATCCGTCTGTCCGTTTTTCGTAAAAGAGTAACAAACATTCATATATACATCCATCCATACTTTCAAACTTTCACGTTTATAATATTAGTGGTTTAATTTACTTCAAACACGGACGGGACTTAGCCAATCCCTACTTAATATTATAAATGCGAAAGTAACTCTATCTATCAGTCTGTTACGCTTTCACACCTAAACCATTTTGATCACACCGATTTTGATGCAATTTAGTACAGAGATAGAGTTGACATTGAGGAAGGAGACAATTTTACCGACTGCATTAAAAAGAGGGTATGTTTTTACGCAATAAGGATTATAAGTCGGAATAATGTCCTATGAAAGTTTTCTGTGTTATTAAAATGTGCGGAAAGCTAGTACGTAATGAAATAGTATATGTGATTTTTCAAAATCATCCTTAGGAATTGCAATAATTGGTAGCTCTATTGGATGAATTAACGAACATGGCCGATATCTTTACTACGAGGTGACGCGACCCGGCGCTGGGTCACGAGATAACAGGTTGAGGAACTGATAACAGACGGACAAACAAGGTATTTTACCTTGTGTATCACATTATATGAACGGTAATTAGGGTCATATTACTTAGGTATTATTTGAATAACGCAGTACAGTTGTTTTATGGAGTTTGATATCGTTTAAAGACTATATACTAGCTGGCCCGGTGAACTTTGTACTGCCTAACAGTTAATGCATGTCGTGTTACCTTTTAGCTGAAATAATTTAGGCTTTGATTAATATATTACTATCGTTATGATGAATAATACATACAGGAAGAGAATAAAAAAATGATATATAGGTACCTTTAAGCTCATCTACTCATTCGTTTGCTTCGATAGAAATACTTTTGGTATTATCAAACATGTGAGACCTGATAAAATACTTTAATATGAATGTTTGACACTTATATATGAAGATTTGATGATGGAACTTGAATGAGACTGGACCTGGACTTACTATTAGTAGGCCCATGGGATTGCCTAATAGCCAATCAAGTATTTACATACATACTAGTAGCTAGCTCGCTTGCTGAGTAGGGAGAGAGAACCGAGAGCCAAATGTCACAATCCCTACATAATTGCCTAGCTTCCTCCACTTTCATCATTCTCCTTATGCATATTAACCGGTTTCGGAGACTCTTGGCACCACTTTCGGATAATATACGAGCTGTTTGGTCGTAGAATGTCAACTGAGGTCTCCCCGGGTAGCTACATCCACTCACTTTCGCATTGTGTAATATCTTTCATCTTTTTACACTGACATTTTCTTTCAATCCCACTCTTTCTCTGATCTCACTATTGCGAATGCAGACCGCGAGCGTTACCTCACAAATATTGCGGAGCGCACGCATTTCTACAGCATTTATCCTAAAAAATAAACTTTTGTAGACTCCATATAATATTTGACGCAGGATTTTACAAAAGGTAATATTTAATCCTATAAAGTAATGTGGAACGGTCGTCAAAACTCGTACGGAAAGTTTGGGCATTTGCATTCGAATGTGGTCACGTTAAATATCACCTTGGTGGTGGAGAACAAATTATAAACAACAATTAGTGGGTGACGCGCGACATGTGGTCTCACGGAGGTCGGGATGGCAGCCGGGACCTCCTCGCGACTATATTTACATATCTTCACAGACACATAAAATTTGGGTGCCCGTTTGTAATATTAAAATAAACCCTTTTTACTAAATGCATGGGTATACACGGTACAAATACCAAAACAACATTTACACTGGCAAATAGCTGAGCTAATATGGGGAAACCTAGACTACTTTTAATTCAGAATTATATAATATATACTAGCTTTCCACCCACGCCTTTGTCAGTGTGAATTATTTTAATAGCATAGTTTACTTTCAAAGAGGAGATTTTTTTCCGACTTCTAATACTTATTGTATAAAAACATACGTTCTTTTTAATGTTTTATTTTCGTACATAAGTTATCTTACTGCAAAGTTTCATCCAAATCCATCCAGTAGTTTTTTTTGTGATAGTAACAAACATCCATAATTACATCCCTTCATAGTTACAAACTTTCGCATTTGTAATATAAGCAGGATAGAATAAATTCAAACGCGAACAATCTCGCACAAGGCTTATTCCTGATACGAAATATTCACTTTCTGGCGCGTTTTCTCGTTACCTTTGATGATATGTTTTGACAAAAACATGAAATTTTCACAGATAATTTAAGATTTAAAAATACTAAAAACATAATAAAATAAATATGCAAGGGGTGCTCCCATAGAATAACGTGTTTTTGTTCGTTTTTAAAGATGGTGTGGATTTTTTTTTATAAATAACTTGTTGCAAAGCCTTATCACATAAAGATTATTAGATATTTTTAAAGAAGTAACATTTTTTTGTACAATGAATATAAACTTCCATCGAAATTCAAAATTGTAGTTATCTTGTAAGTAGGTAGGTCTATGTCGTCCACACAGAATCCGTTAACTGTATTTTAGTGATAGGTATTGTTCAAATCGGGTCAAGATCTCGTCAGTGGACTGTAATGCGACTGACAAACCTGAACTTCGTTCTAAAGGGGCACAATAAAGTTGGCCAGCAGAATCGTAGGTACATCTACAGAGGTAGGTTACATAGCGAATTTTACAAGTCTTGATATCGGATTTTTGCAGTTTTATTACTTGATTAGACTTTATGACAACTTGGCTCAGTCAGCTTTCCAGAATGTTCTTACAGTAATATTCCTACAACTTATTAAGCTATAATTAACACCAGGTGCTGAATAGCATATTTTAATTAACGAATCAGAGCCTCAATAGAAACAGAGCTCATTGTACGCTATTGGTGGTTTTATTGTCGAGGTAGGGTCCTTAATGGCTATTGAAATTGAAGAGAAACGTGAGTGGACAAATTGGTACGGGGTCAAGATAAGGGCTGAGGAACTAAAGGGAAATGTCCATAAACAACTGGCGACTCGGTCCCAATTAATAAAGCAGCTAACACTGAAGTAGCGCAATTAATTCTGTGCCTTCGTAGATTTTAATAGTTCACATAAATCAGAGCGGCCGGTGGGTTAATCGTCGTTTAATATGCCGGACGGGCCTATCGGACCCCGAACTATCTTACTTCAAATATATTGCTCACCACCAAAAGATAAAGCACGATACGTGCTCGGAACACTCTTATTCGGATACATTCGTATATGTTGAATCTGATATCCGTAAAACTTTAAACCTGGACATCACTTTTCGGAATTTTGTTTCTTTTTTAAGAAGGAGCTCCCCAATTCCTCGGTATCATTTTAGGGTTCCATAGCCAAAGGTTAAAACTAAGACTCCATTTTCCATCTGTCTGTCTGACACCAGGCCGTATCTCATAAATCGTGATAACTAAACTGTTGAAATTTTCACAAATGATGTACTTCTATAGCCGTTGCAATAACAAATACATACTAAAATATAAAATAAAGAAAGTAATCAAAGCTACTACAATAAACGACCGGACCTGACCAATAGATGTCGCTATACATATTTAGATCGCAGTAAAGACGGCCTTTTTTTATATCTATTTTGTGATTACTCCTGTCCTTACACCATTCCGTCCTTAACTATCCTTTTCGTGACCATGTAATGTTTTTCATGTTTGTGTACAGGTTTTCAGTATTTCAAACAATTAAGATGTATCAAAATCGGTTCAGTAGAAAGCGAATTTTGTAAAACCGCTTTATGTTGATACAAAAATCAACGAAACAAAAAAAAACAAACTACACACCAATCATATTTTTCTACTGTCTCTCCTGTATGAACTGAACTTTTTATCTTTGCTATTTTTTATAGTAAACCTCGTGGTCATATATTATAAAATCTACCAGCCTATACTAGTAAAAAAAATATTATAAATTCTCAGATCTCATGTATTACATGTAATCTGAGGTATTTTTTTATCGCCCGATGTGTCATAATATTCTACTAGACGGAGTCGAAAAGTCGCAATTCTGTTTAGCGCAGCGGGAGAAAAGTAGCTACTTTTTACGTGGAGGATAGAAAGATATTTTCTATTCTATTCTACAGCTCGCTTAAACGTATGATCAAAGTATGATCACAGTTAGGTGTAGACGGTTCGGTTATATTTTGGCTACAGGCGACACTGGATAGCCAAATTCAATTGAAGCTAGACTTCAGTTCGCGTTAAGTGGTTATATCCCCTTCACAGGGGCGAGTGGACACTAAACACAAGGTGCGAGGGTGGGGGGGACACCTCGGGATATTGAATTTGCGGCGGCGAGCGACTCTCAATTGTTATCTGGCGCAGCAAGGTCGTCGTAACCACCCTGCCAGGTACTACAGCCCTTTCTTTTAAGTTAGGGTTGTCAAATAAATTTATCTTGTAGGTAAGGAATCTTACACTTAAAAAAGTAAAAAAAAATATTTTCACATTGAAAACAAACTTATCATAAAAAATGTGGGTGCAAATCAAAAAGGGAAAAAGTATTGTCACGAACTTTTATATCCCCGAAAATAGAGATAGACTAATATTTTTTTTTAGCTTTAAGTTGTCAATGATGAAAAATATATATTAATTGTCTCATTAGTCAAGGGGCTAGCATGTGCCTAACCACATCGTACCCGTACTCGTGGTTACACGAGGCTCGGGTTAATTAACTAGTTATCTTATTATTTATAAAAGCTATTTTATACCCAACGTATTTTAACCCTGTCTACCATAAACTACTGCACCAAACTCGCAACCTTGTACTTTGTCAACTCCACCAAACTCTTAGAAAGACAGGTTGTCCCGTCTAGAGGGAGCTAGCAATACTACGTATTGGACAGGTCTTTGCTTGAATGTAATCTCCACGGGCCTTATCGAAGTTGAAACCTACCTTATAATGGGTGGCTTAAGTGGAATACGACAGTGATGAACCCATATTATTACAGGACACGTGTAGGTTTGTGGTGAGAATCTTAGTAAGTTAATGGTTTAATTTGTAAGTAAGCTTAAGTTCATCTTTTGTGTATTGCGTGGTAAACACGCAATTTGCTTTTTATTGAAAAAAGCCCGGAATCAATAGGGGTTAACTATTAAATACTAGAAAAAAGTGCACTAGCTGCTGTCCGCGGGTTTGCCTATATTTTAGTTATCGAATTTATATGCAGAAACCCATTGAGAAATTGTCATAAAATTCAATATTCATATACTGTAGTATGTATTCAAATTGACAATTAGATCCACATTCAGAATATTTTTTCCAAAATTTTTTCATGTCATAAACCTGGTATAATTTTATGTTTGTAAATTTTAAAAGTAAGATACCATAGCTAAATTTATCTTTTTTTTGAATAACGTGAAAACGAACAGTTGACAACCCTAAGAGTGGCCTGTGAGGGCGGTCATTGGTCAATTTATTTCTTGCCTGGTCGGGACCGCAGTTATCATGATTGAATTAAGCAACTCGGGCCGGAATTGCACCCGCGGCCCGTGATTTAGGATCCACCGGCCATTGTGAACACCTCCACACCAATCGCAAAAAGGGAATTTGGAATTTTAATCGTGGGAATGTTCGGGTGCTCGGGACCCATTCGCCAAGTTTATTTAAGGTTAATTTGAGAGTCAGCGCCAGTCAAACGGATACGATTTGCTCAGTGTAAACTATTTGGACTTATTGTATCTTTGATCAGAGACTAACGTTCAATCTAATGAAGAATCAGTCAGTGAATATAGATTATTATGGCATAAGGCAGATGGTAAGAGACAACCGTGGCCTATAGACACCATAGATATTGTAGGCGCGCCGCTATCCTGTGATCTGCTGTTAGACCTTATGTGCAAGTCTACCGGCTACCTTACCCTCCAAACAAGAACACGACAATATCACTATACAGGAATAGGTAAGGCGATGGAATCCCACCCGGGCGAGTTGCTTAACAGTACTCTACCACCAGTGGTCACGTCGATAGTGACCCAGTTAACCTATGCTCACCTCTTACGAGCTGCCTGATAGGAAGACAGTTGGTCTATTCTACACAGAGGACCTGGAACACGGGAGAAAAGAGAAGTGTGAAAGACGCATCTCTATGTACCTATAGCTTTAGTAATACCTACTACAACAAAAAATAGAAATCAATGTGAATACAGTACAAACAATTACTACTCATAACATTAACAATTGTTTTTTATATAATTTATCCATAAATGTTGAGAGCTACGAAAATTTTAAGTTATGTTAAATTTTTATATATTTGTTTATTTTCAAGCTAGTTACTAGTTTGAAAATATATAATTACGCCCATATTCCCAATACAGTAAGCAGAGTTACATACTCATGCAATCATGATTAACTGAAGACATTAAATCACATTACGTTATTGATGACAAGTTCGTCGCCATATCGGGCACAATTCCAATCCCAAACAAGTTTTTCAGATAAATCGAAACATCTCATAAGAACAAGTTGCCCTACCTAAGAATCAAACCCGGGGCCTCGTGCGTAAAAGTTGGATACCAACTAGACTTTAGTTATTAACATAATAATATTTTCAATACAACAATACGTATGAAAACGTCAAACAAACTATTATATCTATTCGTATATTAAACTCTAGTAATGGCTAACTTCGTAGCAGGTTCTACAGTCTACGATTAGTTTTCGTCCCGTAGCCCCATGCTACGAAGGTTGTTAATTGTATTATAATGGCCGATAAAAGCTATGACCACCTCCGATTACCAACTTCCCACTAAAGCTCACCAAGTTCCCTTTCACCACCTGAACCAAGACAATCAAATTTAAAACTTTTGTGGATAATTTAACTATGAAGCTTTATTTTAAGATTAAATATTTGTTTTAAAATATTTATAATCTATAAATATAACTACGGTCTAGTGGCTAGCGCTACGTACTTCAATTCTGGTGTTTTGTGTTGTACGTTTGATCCCCGTTTCTATATAAAATTATATCACAGCTGGTTGCCTAATCTAGGGAATTTTATAAGGACCACCAGTTTTTACACAGATCGATTCTTATCTGACCTCTTCAACCCAGAAGAGAAACCAGGAAAAATCCTAGATTCTAGGTTTCCTTTCTATGTAAGACAACTCATTAGTATTCGTTCCAACCAGGACTACCAAAATGGACGAACTAAGCCTAAGCAAGTCCTAGATTACCTAGGCACAAAATAAATATTTAATTTTAAAAGGACAGCGAAACAATATTAAATTCATTCCGTATAAGTAAATAAAATTGGGGCGTCTGTAGGCAATATTAAAATAACCTTTTTTTACTAAATGCATATTATGTATGTTAACAAGATACATATACCAAAATAGTGTTTTTTAGAACTTTTGGCTGTCTGACTATCAGTCTGTTTGTACCAACTAATCTCTGAAACGGCTGGACCGATTTTGACGGGACTTTCACTGGCAGACAGTTAATACAATAAAGGCACGGCTTAGGCTACTTTTATTTTAGGATGGTATAAAAAAACTAAAAAAGCGAACGAAGTCCCGGGAACAGCTAGTGTTTTAATATATACAAAGTGTAGAAAGCCATTTCGTATTATGACAGATACGTCAAAATCTCAACTGAAATGATTGTAAATATAGGTTTGTTGAGTGACTGAGATGATAATTAAGTAATTATTTTCATTTCACTTGAAAAACAAACTTCCACATAAACGTGCAGTGTCTAACAGCAGCCTTCCGGTCTATCCCTTGAATGGGGAACTTCCACATCAATGTGCAATATCTAAGAGCAACCTCCCGGTCTATCCATACGTCAATAAATCCCGTACAATTTTACACCAAATGTATACAAAGCAAACATGAAAAGAGAAGGAAATTAAGCGTTACAAATGCATTAAGTTATAAGCGGTAGCGGTTTGGTTAATGGATATACATATCGCACGCTTATAATTAAAGTGACTCAACTCAAAATTTATGTAATACCATTGATTTACCGTTTCACTCTAAATATAAACTTGCATTGTAATTATGTACTCAAAAGGCTAATCCACAAAATTTGGTTAAAGCTAATCGTTTGCGAAATACGAAAGAGATATATTAAGACTAGCTGTCGCGTGAATTATTTTAATAATACAGACAACTTAATGCCTACTTACGAACTCCGTTGCAAAAAAATTCACATTCTACCTTTGTATCAGCGGAGAAAGATAGCCGATTTAGCA
>DVZL01008350.1:0-10294 GCA_018236625.1 Lasaia peninsularis | reverse complement strand
TTATGATGTGCTATTGTATAAATTAAAATATTATCTATGTTTTAATATTAATTACGTCGCGGAATCCTAAAAGCGGAGAATTCTGAAGAGCGTTTTTTACGCGGTCGCCGTGTTCATATATTATTTGGTAAATTGTAGCTCGAGATCTAAAAATAATTGGTTTCTTCATTCATATAACTGTATATTTTTTTCCAAGCGCACGTTTAAGAGTTCATCTAACACTGTGCAGTGATATCTGAAATTTAATCTCGATATATTCACTGTGAGTTCGTTTGCAATAAGGTTTCAGATTTAGTGAGCTTTTATCTAAAACGAACTACCTCGGCGAATATATTATATTTTTTGATTTATTAATGGCATTATATTTTTTGATTTATTAATGGCATCCTATTCCCTATTTCGTATGAAGACAAATTCTAAAACACAAAATCATATAAATTTTTTCAGCCGGTCTTGAGTTATGAAAATTGTAACTAATACGATTTTGTTTTATATATGTATATTCTATATTTGTGAACTAGTTGTCCATCACAGTTATGTTTTATGCACTCATCTCTTAGATAAACGCAGCGTTTTTCGTATTTTTAAAATGTACGAATAAAGTTTGTAAAAAAACTTATTTATAATATTAAGTAATATATACATAGTACACAATATTTTAATCTTCACATAAATCAATCGGGCACAGTTAGTCGTTCTTATAGATACTACAAAAATCTGACGTCTGACTCTTTATTCAGAAAGTACTTAATCAAATTTTATAAAATTTATAGTCAATTGATAATCGTCGAATATATCGCGAAATACGCACAAAAAAGTCCATCGAATTGTTGACTTTCTTGTTGGTTGAGGAGTCAGCGTAAACGTCTAACGCCATGGATTGACCACGAGTGGGTTCGATTACCGACGGGGCAGTCATTTGTGCGATGAACATACATGTTTGTATTTCCTGGTCTGGTTGCTAAATTTATTTTGATTTCTAAATATTTATATATACCGTTGACTTACGTACCCGACGCGCGTTGCTACGCCAACAACTAAACTATGCAGTGCCACCTGGTGGCGAGTGGCATCGATGAGCATATTATACAATCCTTCTCCGTGGAAAAATACATACCAACTTTCATAATAATCAGTCCAGTAGTTTTTGAGTTCATCATCATGACATATAGACAAACTTTCATTTTTATATGTATAGATAATTATACACTCTTCTTTTTTGAAGTTGGTTTAAAACTTAATAAATATGAAGCTCATAATTGTATTTCGGTGCAATGCACCCAGATTTGAAACTTCTAGTTGACTCCGCAGTATCCGTAATTGCCCGAGCCGCCTTGAGTAATATATAACCGTCGTCACAGGGCCCCCGACACGGGCACATTTAGAACAAACCATGCCATATTTCTCTCGGTGCGTCCTCAATTGCGTGATTTGTCACTCGCTTCGTTTCTATTTTTTTCTCCGCTGAAAAATGAGCGCGGTTCAAGTAACGGTACATAATTAGTTGATTGAAGAGCGCCTTTTCTTGTTACACCTCTTTCTGTACCTGAAAACTGATGTATTTTTAGTTATACCAGTATTTAGTATTTCTTAGTATGTTAGAAGTAAATTTTATTCTTTTTATTAGGACACATATCTTGTTTCGGGTATATCTGATTTAACTCCGTTCAAGCAATTTCGGAATTTGTAGTAGTAGTATGTTGTAACTCAAATTATATAGCTTCAACGTTAAAAAAGCGTTAAAATAGCAATTTGAATACAACCATTAAAAAGTCATTTCTGATCATATTTGAATGTGCTTTCAAATATATAAATATATAATAAAAAAACGTAGAAAGTATAACAAAGAAACTTCTTGACTAACGTTTTTTTTTAATATTAATACATTAGTAAAATAATTTTCAACAATTATTTAAATAGTTGTTTTTAGGGTTAGCTATTACCTATTACTACACTCCACTGTCCGTGTCTATCTGTCTGTCACCAGACTGTATTTCAAAACCTTGTTAACTAAAATTTTTTAGTATAATACTGTGAAAATACTGTGAAAAGGTGATAGATTTCTGTTGCGATATAATAAATAATACTAAAAATAGAATAAAACACGTAAATAAAGGGCGCCACCATATGACACAGGTGATTTATTTGCCGTGATTTTTACATATGGACGGAACCCTTCCTGCGCTAGTCCGACTCGTGCTAGGGCGGGTTATTATATATGATTACATTTAGATATATAGTTATTTAGTCATAGCTAGGTAAATAGGTATTAGCGTAACACATAAATCCATGTCAAGAAATCTAACTCTAGCCCCATAAATTC
The DNA here is from genome assembly GCA_018236625.1 of Lasaia peninsularis. NCBI lineage: Eukaryota > Metazoa > Arthropoda > Insecta > Lepidoptera > Riodinidae > Lasaia > Lasaia peninsularis. Next base: position 7,971 of record DVZL01008350.1, on the reverse strand, counting down.
TACACAAAAAATTACACATGGCGAAAACGTTTGCTAGTTTTAAATCAAATAATAAGCTTAAATATGTCCAAGCTTAATTTAACTGGTTAGAAATTAACACAATACACACCGAGTATTATCTCAATCTATGTAAAACTTTCCCAGCAATAATAACTACCGCGAACTATGTATTTTTAATTTCATACAATAGTAATTCACCAAACTATGTCAAAGACAATGTCCTCACAATCTCGATTTTATATTAACACGTCCAAGATTATTTTAATTTTAAGTTCGAGCGTTTTTTATTTTTAAATTCAAAAGAAACTTTTTGACAGGTCACAAATAATACCAGAAAAGCATCAGGCGTTCCAACCCTCGCAATTAGTAGCGGATGGTCACACCTCGACATTAGGCCCAATATAATTTTACTTTCTAAGTACTTTCGGTGACAATAATAAGTGGATGTCGAAAACCGATTATCAACCTTGTGAAAACGAGTTACAAAGTGCAGTTTTGTTCGCATGTTGTGCTGAGATCACAATCAAATGCTCTAGTAATTAGTGCGAACGCTTCGTCCTGAAACGCTCAGTTGGGCAGATAATTTCCGCCGCGATTTCAAAAGGCATCCATTTGTCATTTGGTCGCGAGAAGCCGCGCCGAGCGGACATACCACGCTTGACTCCTAATTTATTCAAATATTATTTATATAAGGAAAACGCGACAATTAATCACGTTTCTACAGTTTTTATTTACACTTACGAAGAATGTATGGCGTCTTTGATCGTATTTGTCTTGTGTGCTGTTTTGATGAGAATATTAATAAATTGAATGTTATTTATACTTTTGTAGGTATTTATATTATGTGTATTATAATATAGATAATAAACATCGCTTCCTTAAAGCTCGTTTTCTATTATTTATGGTCTCATTAGTAGTCTGCCATTATAAGAATTTTCTGCCAATCTATTATTTTTTATCTATGTGATATCTGAAAGAAGTAGTTAAAAAATAGTATACTAGAACTTAATTGCGGTATTTGTAATGGAATCGCCTCTGTGGTGTAAAGGTACAGGTGTCGCCTGTTAAGACCGTTTGCCACGTAGGGTCCCGGGTTCAATTCCCAGGTCGGGCAACATTTATTAAATATTTTTCAGATTTTTCTGAGTAAGCAGTAGATTGCCCGGGATTAGAATGTGCCCGAAGTGGCGATAGGCTTGCCACCTATCACATCAGGGCCCTAGTACCTTCGCTACACCCACGGTGTGTTCTAGTATATCTACTGGACTTACGAGTTGTGGATATACTAGTACACCTCTGCCTACCCCTTCGGGGATAATAAGCGTGAAGGTTTTTTTTTTCTTTTTTTTCTTGTACTGGATAAATATTACTCTAATACACATTGTGATAAAGGTTTTCGGGGTTTAATGATCATCAAATGTTTATGAGTAATTAGTTTGCTTACGACTTTTTTTTCTTATTTTTTATTACATAATTTGCCATCATTAATAAGTCAATCATCACCATTAATATGCATAGTTTAATTGACATTATCTCCTATTATCTATACGATTCATTGATATTATATTATGAATGTGGAGAAAGTTAGTCAAGAACGCAGGAATTGTTATACTTGGGAATTCCAAGGGAATTGGCGTAAAGATATGTACCTAATAATTTTATAATCATGTAAATTTGTTACGATGTTTAGATTCCGCGACAATAGCTAAGCCAAGGGTGATGAAATTTAACCTTGGAATAAGTTTAAAATTAAGAGGAGAACATAGCGTTTTGATAGTGGGAGAACTACAAGATTTCCTGATGGGTGTAACGTACGTACGTATAAATAGTATTACTTTTTTGCCAATAAATATATTTTTAATGTTATAAATTAAAAATTTGATCAAAAATATTTAGACATCATTTAAACGGTTAAAATATAAATAATTTACTTTAATATTTATATTATAAGACATGGGAACCATCTAGGAGATTTTTGATGGTGTTGATATTTCATAAACCAATTTCCATAATCATATGGGACCATCTCTAAAATATGATCTATTTAACAACACACATTATATCAAATCAATTGGCGATTAACGTATTAAGCGTGTAACAAGCACATAAAAATACATACAGACAAAATGAGAAACTCTTTATCTTGAAGTTGGTAAAAGGATTTAATTACTAAAAGAAAAATAATTATAGAGTCCACAAGTTATTTTTGTTTTAGTGACATTAAAACAATTAATAATTTATAAAGAAAACGCGTAACAAATATACAAAAAATAGCATACATACAAATTCACAACCTCCTCAATTCGAAGTTGGTAAAAAAAAGATTTAAAGGACTGATAGAATCCACAAACTCTTTCTGTTTCGGTGACTATGAAGACAATTGGAGAAAACGTTACGAACATACAAAAACAACACACAAGCTAATTGAGAACCTCTTAATTTCAACCAACTTCGGTTAAAAGGATTTAATTAAAAGAAAAAGAATGATAGAGTTCACAAACTCTTTTTGTTTCGGTAACGAGTGCACTTGGACGTCAATAAGGGGTTCAGAATAACAACATTGTTTATTAATATGGACATCCATAAACATCGGAGAGTGCTTTGTCAATGTCGGCCAAGACGGGCCCAGATTTATATCTAGTATGAGAAATAGTACCATTGCAACTTTTACATCTCATTCAGATAGCTATAGAACAATTAAAGCTTTTATTTCAATTCTTTATTTTTACGCGGATTTCTTATTTAAACTTTCTTTTTGTGCTAATGTTTTTTGTGTTAAGCCTGATTTACACGTTACTTGATAAGTGATTGACAAAATTTTTGATCTCAATTCAAGCATTTAAAAATACAGTTTAGTAACAAATCGCAGTTTATTTTAACATTGTCGTGTTACGATCTGTAGGATAGGGCAGCTGGTAGACTTGCATGTAAGACAGCAACGCACCTACAACATCTATGGTGTCTATTAGTCACTTACCATCAGGAGACTCATGTACTTGTTCACTGTCTTAGCCCATAAAAATATATAAATAAGTGTTACTTATACAATTTTAGTTAATTACTTTTTAACAATTATCTGTGCATTATAAGTTGGATGATTTAGTTGATAAGTAGTTAAGTAAATTGTGACCTATTAAGAAAATAAAGAGCGTTAGTGGCCTAGTAGTACGCGTTTGAGTGCCGTTTCAGTAGTCCAGATTCGAACCCAGCCATGTGCTAATGTATTCAGCTTTTATTTAACTTGCATTGCATGTATGTAAGTGTTCGGGTGGAATCTTAGAATTCATTTGAAGTAGATATCTTTACCCGATTAAACTGAAATTTTGTATACACGTTTAGTTTGGATGACAATGCACGGTAAGGTACATGACAAAATTCTAAATCCAATATGACAGACCAACCAAGATGGCGGGATTTTTGTTTTTAAAGCACATCCACAATATGGGTATCAAATGAAAGGACTCGTTGAGAGCAACTCGAAAAATAATAAAAGCTTTTTCTAAAAAGCTCTTTTTTGCCTTTTTACTAATTCTGACTAAGTACACTTTCTGAGTGCTTATATGGTGAAGTAAAACATAATTGCATATCGTAGGTTAACCTACCTACGGTTAACCAACAGTAATGACCACCTACACCTATCTTTGCCTACCTTTCCTTGGATACTAGGTGATGTCACTTTTTTAAGCAAATAAAAATACACCGCGCTTAAATTATTTGCTTATTTAATCGCCCTTTTGGTCCTTCTGGTCAGTCGGTGTCTGACGCACAAGGTCCCAGGGTCGATTCCCTCATAGGGCACCTTCTCTATGAGTTTATAAAGTTTTTCTAAAAAACATAACGTAACCTGATACTGAATTTGTGCCCGACTTGCCACTTGTCAGCTAAATGTGGGTGCATAGACATGTATCTCTGCTTACCCTTTCGGGTATATGGGCGTGAAAGTATATTTCTAACAACTGGGAAAGTAAAACTATTATATACAGAAGTTGTTTTTAAATGAATAAAATAATTCTAATAAAGAATAATACATCCAGCATGATGAAAGTACTAACAGATGGTCGAAGAAATCTGATGATTACTATAAATATGTCAGAAATATGTCGCCTTGTTTGAAAATCCGCGTGGGCAAAGCCGCTAGCTTTTTATAGTATTTTAAAAACTCTCACGTTTTAAAATATTTACACGGCAATACAAACATTGAGATATTAATATTAAAATATCTAAACTGTAAAAGAAAACCGACAGCCAATAGTATCGTTAAAACATAAAATATGAAAAATGGTCTCTCAAGTTACCGTCTTTTAGTAGCCACTATGTAACGGTATATTTATATTACAAGTAAAAAAATAAACTTGACCATAAACATTTATAGTCTAATCATTACTTTAACAAAAATAGTTCATTCTTAATGAGCAATACTATAAATAATTAATGTGGCGACATCGTAAAATTTTGGCATATAAACGTTGTCATGATTAATTAAAATTAAAATAAATACCATCACGCCCATGGTCCCGTACCGGTAGGTAGATGTACATATGCACCTAGGATTAGCCGAGTATATTAGATCCCATGATAGGTGGCAAATACGTCGCCATGTTGCGAGTTTCCTCACGATGTTTTCTTGCACCTTCAAAAAATGTACTAAAAGAAGGTACCATCATGCCTATTATCCCTGAAGCGGTAGGCACAGGTGTGCTAGTAGCCACAACTCGTGAGACCAGTAGATAGTAGATATACTAGAACACCCACGATTAGCCAAGTTACTAGGGCCATGATGTGATAGGTGGCAAGCCTATGACCATTCCGGGTACATTCCAACCCCGGGCAATGTAATGCTTTCTTGGAATAATCTGAAAAAAATTAAGGAAAGTTGCCCGAACTGGGAATTGAACCGAGGACCCCACACGGCTAACGAACTTAACAAGCGACAGCCGTTACACTACAGAGGCGATATTAAAGTAGGCAAAACACATAAGTAAAACGCGGGGCTCTAACCTGGATTACTGATATGGAAGTCCAAAGAACGTACCACTAGGCCATCATTTCGGTAGTCAGAAATCGTGGCCTAGTGGTATGTCAACGAAAACGTCGTGAGGTAACGCAGGATTTGTGTCCGATATGGCGACGGACTTGCCACCTGTTACATGGGATCTAATATCTTCGGCTAATCATGGGTGCATAATGTACCTCTGCCTACACCTTCGGCGATATTAGCGTATTTATTTATTTTGAAATACATCGCATATTGACAATGAGTTATTGACACGGCACACAGATTAAAAAGGTTTTAAGAATTTGAAGGTCTTATTTACATTGCATTTAGTTTTGGATATCGAAACATCGATGTGTCTTTAGAACAAGCTGAAAACCGGTTTCTAGTCGATTTGAAATTTCAATAATCTATTAAAGCTATGTCACATCTTATGATTGACGGAACTTTTAATAATAATCAATTTAGTCAGCGGCAGGTGTGTCATATTTAACATTGACACGACAAAGTTAAAATATATTCACGCCAGGTCCCTTGCGGAGTAGGCAGAGACTACGTGCGAAGTATCATGATTCCTATATTCCTATACCATGCTTCCTCCACGTTCATTTGTCTTCATACAAAACACATCGGTTTTAGAGACTCTTGCCTCTAATAATACTTGGCTATTTGGTCATGGAATCAACCTAGGTCTTCTAGAGTATCCAGCCATCATACACGTTGCATCTATTTTGTCAATCTCTCTTCTTTCATTCTTTCACATGACCAAACCATCGGAGTTTGCACTTTCTCATTTTTACACCAACAAAGTACATTTAAAATTTATTTGGGTGAATATTCGACAAAGTTATTATCCCAATTACCAATTCTTAATTGATAATTAATTGATACTTGTTTACAACAAGCAATATGTAATATTTGTTTCCGGACAATATCACAATTATTTCAATTATGTGAATTGGATATAAAACATGGAAATATAACATTTATTGGCCAACCATACTCTTCTAGTTGAGCAACTCCATGTGCCTTTGCAAATTGTAATTATATTGGTTAATTATTTTTCATTGTTAAAATAGAAATACAACAAACGGGATTTTTGTCTTTTTTATAAACAACGAACTCTTTCGCGAGTCCGACTCGCACTTGGCAGATTTACTTAAAGTTAATCACAGTTAATTATCCTAAAACCTCTTCCTATATCAATTCGGTTAAAAACATCTTACATTTTAATGAAATGTTTTTTTGTATCTGCGTTTGTGGCTACAAAATGTTGAATGAACCCATAACTAACCTAGTCGCGTCATTCATAACGAATATTTTTTCCGAGAGACCACCGTGCGGCGTTATCTCCCGACATGTGTGGACGTGCGACCATCAATCCTGGCGCGTTACTCTGTGGCCTGTCGCTCATTTGAATAACTATGATCATATCATGTCAGGGTTGCCAACTTAGGGCTTTTCCCCCCAAATTTAGCGGATCAAAGAGGAGAATGTGATTTTTTTAGGGGTGTTATATTTTAGGGGTTCAGGATTTTTTTTAACTTAGAATATTCATTATTTTATTTAAAAATATAAACGATATCTGAAGTACAAGATTTTATGAATATAGAATATTAAAAAATGTTGCCATATAATATTTATTTGTAATTTTTTATTTATCGCATGTTTATATAAATAAATTTAAATATATTTATGATTTATAATTTATTTATGATTTTTAATTAGATTTTTTTTAACGACCAGATGATAAAATTATTTTGGTGATAATTATTAATCATTTAATTCAATAATACCTTATAATATTTTTTAGAGGAATTCCCCAGTAATCGTAGGGGTTTTTGGTGGGAACTTTAGGGAGAAAAGTTTTTGAGGTTTGGAAACACTGCACCGCGTAACAATTTATACATCTATACTAATAAGTAAAATTGGAGTGTCTGTATGTAATATTAAAATAACCGCTTTTTAATAAATGCATATGTGTGTTTACAAAATGGGTAAAATAATATTTTTTAGATTTTTTTATCTGTCTGTCTGTGCCCGCTGATCTCTGAAACGGCTGGACCGATTTTGATGGGACTTCACTGCCAAACGGCTGATGTAATAAGAAATGGCTTAGGATATTTTTATTTTGGAATTTTACGGTTTGACCCGTTTTAATTTGAGATCAATCTATTACAATACTATTAATTAATAGCAAATAATTCAAAATTAAGTGTCTGTGATAAAATATTTTTTTGAACAAAGATTAATTTAATGTTTATTCTAACATCTTCCCAAATAATGTATTGAGTCTCAGTAACCGGTGAGTTTGTATGAAGAGAGTAATGAATGTGGAGAATCGATACTCTGCTTAAAACGCAAGGGCCCTGCCGTGAATATGTGTATATATGTACGTATGTGTGTAGCTAAAAAGATTTGGTAAATAAAGTAGTTTCTATTAAATTATTATATGTATTTCATAAGTTGTGATAAATATAAATATTATGTTTATTTATTAAAATACTTGCACATAAATATGCGGTAGAATATGTTGGTATCATCAAATATTTTTTGCACTTCTTAACTATTATAATAAATTATTTTTATTACATTTTATTTCAGCGAAAAAATATAACAGTAAACTATCGTCTAACATGTTTAACCGGTTTCTCAAATAATAGAATATTTTAGCGAAATCTCCCCAATTTGTTAATACCAACGACTCAATTTTACTACGGTTTTCCTGTATCACATAATAATATTTTAGGTAAAACACCGACTTTTAAGACCGCACGGGCCCCGTGGAGCCCCATTTTCAGCGTTAAAAATAAATTATAAATAATAGAGATAGAGTTCCGGGAGTTGGGACGTTTTTGTTGGAAATTTGCTCTTCTTTCAGGATTTTTTTTAAATTGCTTAAATAAAAAAGTACCTTCACGCCTATTATCCCCGAAGAGGTAGGCAGAGGTGTGCTAGTATATCCACGACTCGTAAGT
>DVZL01008349.1:0-10295 GCA_018236625.1 Lasaia peninsularis | reverse complement strand
GAATAGGCTGTCTCTAGGTTGACATGTTATGTCGCATCATCACTTAATATATCTGGTGAGATGGCGGTTAAATGCCTGTCTATTTTAGCGAGGTCATGTATTTAAATCTATATAACATCATGTACGCTGGCTACCTTCGGTGAACCTTCCAGTCACGTGACCTTTTACGCGACGGTCACGGCGGCTTCATAATATTAGCTTTTGGCAAATAAAAAACACGATTTGACGATGCTTTTAGTGAAATTACATGCCTGTCATTTGGGTAAACGTTTAAGGTGCCGGCAATGTTAGACTGTCTTAAATAGGATTACTTTTGTTTCATAATTATTTTTTTTTAGTGTACGTTTTGACGTACACTGTTACGTAACTGGAATTATATTTTACGAAAACAATGGTGTATTTATATAGTTAATACCTAGTGATACCTACCAAGGTTGGGTGTTTTTAATATCAATTTTGTTACGATAACTAAAATTCATTTACCTAATATTCATATTTGTTTAGATTTTAACGACAAAAACATTCAGACTTAGGATGCTTAAAATGCAATTATTTTATATTTTATGAAAGAATTTTATAACTTTACAATATAGTAAATAAGTTTAACACCTCATACAGCAAAACATTTTATTACAAACTGGCTGACTTTGCGAGCTTCATGCTGCCCAGCCCTTCTTTGTTGATTTCTTTTATCTTACTTTTTATAACATTGACATTTATTACCCTATTCCTAACAAAGACAAATCCAAAAACATAATCTTAATTGTTTTTTAATCTGAATTCTAACGGTAAAATAATTTCTCGAATCCGTCTATTCATTTCCGGAGTCTATTCAATGCACACAATCAAATATTTATTTTGTATTGCTTGCCACCGATCACATCATGGGCCCTAGTTCTTTTGCTTATCGTGGGTTTTCTAGTAAATCTACTGGGCTTACGAGTCGTGTATATACTAGCACACCTCTGCCTATACTGCCTACTCTTTTAGGGATAATAGGCGTAAAGGTATTTATTTTATTTTAGTTTAGATTATTTTAGAATTACATGTATGGTATGAAGCGTTCATTTATCACCGCTACCTTAAACTCGACCATTTTCTTTCGTTTCGTTTCGTGGAGTGGAGGGTTGTAGCCCTGACCTTTTGAGACGCTTCTCATAAATAGTTAATCTGAATTTTTATGATTTTCTTTGCCGCCTTCTTTGGTCTTATCATTTTGTATGGTTTTAAACGCCATGTAAATACTCGTTTCTATCTTATATAATATTATTACATATATTTTTGGCCGCCTCGTTAGTCGATGTGTTAACGCACGCGCCCACGTCACCGATTCCCGGGTAGACCAACTTGAGTTTATCTGAAAAACATTACGCCGATATGTTGATGGACGGACGTCCCTGGATGTAATATCGTCGGCTAATCGTTGGTGCATAATTCTTCGCGCATATGGGCGTGACGATACTTATTTTGCTAACCAATTATGCACAACTACAATTCCGAGTTTTTTAAAGATATTTATGAAAAGTTTTATTAGAAAATTTACTTTATTAACTCTTAATAATTATAATGTATGGATGTACGGCAAAAGTGCAACGCAGCGATAAAATCCATTCGTTTAGATATGGTCGCCTTTGCATTGCACCATTTTGGCACAGGTCGTTCTTTGGGAAAGTAAGTCGTCGCGTGAACAAAGAAAGGTGTGGAGGGCGTACACCCACGGGTGAATTTGTCACGGACAAAATGTCAGTTAATTTCGAAATGCTGTTGTTTACGATTACGGTCAATATGATACGACTCTGTAAGGATATATTTATACTGACGGGTGAATTTATCACAGACAAAATGTCAGTTAAACTCGAAATGCAGTTGATTACGGTTCATGTGATACGACTCGAGAAGTGTCTTAATATGAATTTAAGTTTAACTATTTTTTGTTTTCTAAACATTATTGATAAAAATACCGTTTTGTATTTGATTAAAACTCTCATAATTTTTGTGAGCATAAAGTTTTGTCACCACGACGATTCCACGAGCAAATCGCTCGTATAATCCGAGGGTGATATTAAGATTCCGAAACCGGCGTGTTTGTATGAAGAGAGTCATGAACCTGGAGGAGGAAGGTAGGGAAGTATGTGGGAATCGTGACACTTACCACTCGATATTCTCTGCCTTCACTTGGCGTGATAAAATACGTGCAGGTATAACTACTGGGGCTAAGTGGAATTTACAACTGCCAGTTTAAGTGTTTTATACTAGCTTTCCTCCCGCGGCTTCGCTCGCGTATAAATCAGTCGCTATCTCTGTCCGTGTACATCTATGTATGCTTAAATCTTTAAAACTATGCAACGGATTTTGATGCATACCCTCCTATTGTAAAGTTTCATCTAAATCCGTCCATAAGTTTTTTCGTGACGATTAAAAAATCCATCCATACTTACAAAGTTTCTAAAAATAATCACAATTTAGTAGGATTGAGCAACATTCTAGGAAAGTGCTAAAGGTTTTTGCTGTCTTCTGTATTTACTTAAAAATTTGTTTCATTGAAGTTTAAGAGGTCACCTGCAGCATGTATTTATTAAAATATCTAAGCCTTAGGAGGCCGGAGCTCCTTCAACGGGTTTTTATTTTGACATTAAAAATTTTAATGAAACCACTTTATAAGTAATTAATTCATATTTTTAATGTTAATTAGACATGTTTTAAATAGCGTGTAAAATAATGAGGCAGTTTTATGATAAGTATTTTAATGACCAATGTTTGTATGTTGGTCGATACAGAAAAACCTGTAGGTGTGCTGTTATTATATCCACTTATCACTGTTTAAAAAATTAAGTAAATAATAACACGCTAGATACTTTATGCATGATTTACAGCTAGGTACGTAGTTGTCAAGTTGTCAGTTGATAATTATGTAGTTAACTAAGAGGGAGTTTGTTATGCCGTTTCTTCTCCTGACGGCTTGGTTTGGAAACTGTGGTAGTTTATGATTTTAAGCCTATCTGTTAAAATAAGTCAGGTCTTAATTAAAAAAAAAGTTTATCTATACAAATTAATAAAATTTAAGTGTCGTTATCATTAGAATAAACACTTTTACATAAATGCACATGTGTGAATACAAGGTATATATATATTACCTAAAAAACATTCTTACAATTTTTATCTGTCCGTCCGTTTGTTTTGGCCAATCGGGTTATTCGTCATCTCGCCCGATAAAAACTCGCCCGGTCCGGCGACTTTTCACCTTTCGAATTTCAATAATATTTTTGTCGTCAACTCGCCGGACAATCAAATTTTGAGGTAATTTAGTAAAGTCAACTACAAAAACGTTCAGTATTTTATGGTTGGACTTTAAAATAAAACTAAATGTTATTATATCATAATTTTAGATATATCTATATTTAACAAATTAACATCTAAAAAATATTAATTATATTAACCATATGTAGTATTAGCCATGTTTCTACAAAATTTCTATTAAATTGGACAATTGTCTCATAGTTGAGGCATTGAGACATAATGTGCAACCAACCACTGTCAATAAATTCTTTAGGTAAATGTTCCAAAACGGTACACCTTTTTACATGTTCTCGAACCAGTGCAGATTTTGCATTGGCTTCTTCGTCAAGTTAAGAAACACCCACAAATGCAAGTATCTAGGAATACATTTTTGATCGCTGACATTACTGCCTGCTCGAAGTCGAGTACAACATATTTTGGGTTGAACTGAGGAATTTGACTCTTCCATCCATGATAGAATCCAATTCGCAACTTAATATACGCAGGCGGAGTTAAGTACGCTTAAGGAAAGATTGACTGACGTCACGATGCGCATCAATTTCGATGGAGATAAAGGGTTAGATAAAAAGAAAGTGATAGCGCTATGATTTTGTTGTTAGCATGAATGTTTTTAGCTCGGCAATGCAGAAGAGTGCGTTTCTCTTTACGGCTGAAATATTTTTTGTATTAGTAGCTTTATTTTAAGATTTATTACAATGTTGTTTTACTTGAAGTCGTTTTTAAAATGTAGTTTATTTTTTTACCTGACTTTACTTTGTCCGAGCGTGTGAGTTGCCGTCAGAAATATTAGGTTTTGTAAGGTACCAAGTCGCCCGATCGGGCGAGTTTTTGTCGAGATGACGAATAACCCGGCCAATCTTTGGAACGGCTGGAATAATTTTGATTGGACTTTCATTTGCAGATAGCGGATATAATAAGGAATAAGGTTTAGTCGCTAAAATTGAATTTGATATGCACTTGACTTTAATCACTTTGTTTCTAGCGTTATCTTCTTTCTATATAAGATGATATTGGTTTCGGCTATCTAATCTGGGGATTTGACTAGGGCGTTGATTTTATACAAGGCGACTGTTACCTGACGTCTGTAACTCAGAAGTTTTCCTTCTTGATTGAAGACGTCAGATGGCCAGACACAATCCTAGTTTAGGTCGAATTCGAATTCACGAATCTAGGTTATATTCACTGTAAAAGTACTCGGGAAATGCACTTGTGTTAAAAAAGCTCATTGATATATGGCGGTTTACAAATGTGGACTATTGGAATTGAAGTTTAGAGCGCTAACCAGTTGGCAACCGAGGCTCTCATCAATTACATCTTATCAATTAAATTTCTATTTAAGAATTGTCTCGGTGACCTTGTGGTACGCGCTTCGGATTTCCATTTCGGTAGTAAAGGTTAAAACCTCGCTACGTACCAATGACTTTCTCTAACTTTTCTTAGTGCTCTTACGTTAAAGGAAAACATTGCGTGAAAACCCGGGATTTGCGCCTAATATAGCGACGGACTCGCCCCCTGTCACATCATGGAACCTAATATCGTCGGCTAATCGTGGGTGCATATGAACCTCTGCCTACCGCTTCGGGATTATGGGCGTGACGATATTTGATTTATTTAATTTGTTTCAGGGAATGCATGTCATGTACCCGGAGTCGACGCACCATATCAACAGTCAATCCGAGAGCACGCAGTACAGTAATTGTCAGCCGGCCGTGTCGCCGGCGTTGCCAACCGAACACAATCGCGTGCTGAATTCGCTAGCGAACATACATCGCGAACATCTCACGAAGCCCGATCACCACTACCAGGTAATTTGAGGTTTAAAATCCAACGTTCAAATCATACTACCGGGTTACTTGCAGTTTAAATATGAGTCCATACTTGACGGGCTGGTGTTGCAGTCACCCTAGAACGCGGGTTATATGGTCCCCTGGTCCCCAAAATACAACATGAATACAAAAAAACCTGATTTTTTAAATAAATTTGGTTGTACAAAACTTTCCTCGTGTAGTTACAATCGAAATATCTGAATCTCTGAATCTGAAAGCGTGTACACGTTAGCATGTTCCGTTTTAACGTCAAAAAACAGTTAAACCGATTTTAGTAACTTTTAGCATAGGTTAGACCTGAAGAATTATGAAAGCTTCATTTAATTCTGATACGTCTAAGAGTTTCCGTGGAAGAACTAACAAACTTACATACACGAGTAAAGCCGCGGCCAACCAACTAGTATAAAAATACAGTATCGTCTAAAACCCACCTGTCACATCATGCGACTTATTATCGTCGGCTTATCATGGGTGCATAAGTATGTACCTAAATATAGTATATATTTAGTCTAGAATCTACTAAATCTCTAGTATATTATTTTATTTAATCACAGTCTTTCAAAGTCAAAATGTAATAACTTCTTTGATAATAATTATGACAGGGGCACGCCACTTATGCATAGTTTAACATATAAATATATAGTTATAATTTATTTGTTAAATTTGATAAGAGTATAAAAACTTTTCCACGCAGCGAGCGTGAAACAGATATTGTTAACTTGAAAGTTGAAAACACAGAGACACTTAACATATTAACATTCCTTTATAAATACAAACAATTCCAAGGTGATCTGTTAAGTTATTAGAAAGTAAGTGGACTGTTAGAGTAAGAATTATTATTAATAAACAAATGAAAAAGTTGCCCGCGTAGTCATTTGCCTTCGCTTCAAGTAAAGCTTAAAGCCAACGGGCTTGAAGTCGTGAAACAAGACATGTGTGCCAATGGACTAACTATTGGGGATCTAGCGATGTGGAGACTTATAAGTAAGAAACCGTTCTCTGGGGTGGTTTAAATGTGGGGAACTTCTGGGATGAATGCTGAAATAGTGATTATAAGTAAAGTCAATTACACTCAGGAACCCGGTAAGAAATGGGGTTTGATCTCCTTGACAGCGAACAGGCACGGGTCTCCTGATGGTAAGAGACGACCGTGGTCTATAGACACCATAGATGTTGTAGGTGCGCCGCTGCCCTGTGGTCGGGCTTTAAGACCTTATGTGCAAGTCGGTAGACTACCCCACCTTCCGGACGGGAACACGACAATGTCGTTATGGCGGCAGGAATAAGTAAGGTGGTGGATCACTACTCGGGCGTGTTGCTGCAAAGCACTCTACCACCAGTGGTCATGTTGGTAGTAACCCAGTTAACCTATGCTCGCCTCTTACGAGCTGCCTGGTAGGAAGGCAATTTATCTATTCTACACAGAGGGCCCGGACCAACACGGGGAAACTACTATACTTACACAGTTCCTTGATTCGTCTCATAACTTGAGACGTATATCCCAAACATGTTTTCTGCAAAACGACCCGTATATCCAATGTTTAAGATATAAGCTTGCATGGCATTTAACTGCGTATTGGCCCTTACTCTTAAGAAATGTGTATCATCTAAAGAGAGCGTATAATTGTAATATATATTTGTGTCCAGGTCGCTTTCACTGGTTAGACTGATGCTGTCTATCGACATTTCCATGGCGTGGAGTACGATTTCTTGTGTATTCATGTATGGGATCAGTCTAATCGAGACTTCTCCTCGGAAAGACTCGGTGAATCCTGGGTCGAGGAAGAGACGGACATCGTAGAAGGTGGGGAATGATTCACCAGGGAGAACGTATGATTCATCACTTCTTGCTACCACTTCATTGGCCAGTGGAACGCTGAGTACTGACCCCAGTATTGAGAGAAATATTAGCGGGAGCATATCTGAAATTAAAAAACATTTCTATACGTTTCTATAGTAATAAACTTGTGGTTTTACTTATAAAGATGAGAGACTCTATGTAACAAGAGCGTTATACATAATAATGTACGATCAAATAGTTATAAATAAAATATTAACGCTCGATTTGGTTTTTTTTTTTGTTAATAATAAATATAGTTTTAATCACATAATATTAATGTCTACAAACCCTGTCAAAATGTAGATTTTCACAATTACTCAAAAATAGTTAAAGTTGGAATTAAATTTGTAAAGCAACAATTTTTACCCTTATATAGTACTAGCTGTCCGCCCGCGGCTTCGCCCGCGTGAATTATTTTAATAATACAGACAACTTTCTAAGGGCAGACGTTTTTCTGACTTATAATACTAATCACATAAAAACATACCCTCTTTTAATGTAGTCGGTTAAAAAGTAGCCTATGTCCTTCCTCAAAGTCTACTCTATTTTTGTACAAAATTTCATCAAAATCGGTACAGTGGTTTAGGCGTGAAAGCGTAACATACATACAGACAGACAGAGCATTACTTTCGCATTTATAATATTAGTACGGATAAAACAAAGTCGCTCCCCATCGTCTGTCCCTATGTGTACGTAGAACTTAAAAACTACGCAATGTATTTTGACACTGTTTGTTTTAATAGATAGAGTGATTCAGGAAAAACTTTCACATGCAAAGGCGGGTTGCTATTATATCAATAATATAAAAGAAGTAAAACGGCAGAAAATTGCCTTTAACTAATCTTTCTTTTTTTCTGATATTTTGAAAAGCACATAAACAATTGCCATAAAAATTATATGCGACTCAAAATAAGACTCATAATTTATTTCATATTGACGGAATTAATATAATATGTTTTGTACGTTCAGTTTTTAAGTTAAATTATCTAAATACATTTTAGCATTCAATTAGAAAATCCCGCGATAAAAAACAAGGACGTAATATAGTTTTTATGCTTCGGTATTCAAGGGTTAAAAATTGAACCCTTTTACAAAAAAATTAATAAAAATTAATAATTAAGCGGGCCCCTAAATACAATTAACGTAGTTCTTTTTGCCGTTTTACAGATAATGGTTCGGAATGGTATGCAAGACTGACTCGGACTTGACCGGCATTTCCTTAAGTTTTAAACAGTCATGCGAAGCACTTTACAGTAGCTTCGTTTTCAATATTTCAAACATTTTTTTGTAATAAAAACTACAATGTTATATTCATATAAGATGGACAACATTGATAGTGTAATCTTATCAAAGTATTAGATATCGTTGAGGATTGAAATATCACAAAATATGACGTCCTCGTTACTTTGATAAACTGTTGTAATATTTATCTGATATTTGACTTAATCCAAAATTGCAAAATATAAGATAAACTTTATGTACCACGAAGAAATACTTTGAGAAAAATTTTTCGGAAATATTGTATCATATAACGATTAAAAACCGCAAGAAAAAACTTATCGTCTTAATGTTAGTGTTCACAAATGTCGTGTTCCGGTTTAAAGAGTGGTGTAGCTAGTAAATTATTCACGTTAGGGGCTCGAGCTCGAGGGAGTTATCAAATACTACAAGAATTTTGCATATAGACAAAAGTGAATACTTTTGGTATTTATAGGTAATGTGTATTTATACCTACTACAGATGTGATAAATATATCACAGTGACGATCTAATTTTGTCCAATTATGAATAATTTATTTTTCGTATTTATTTATTACACTGTTTATAACTCAAGAATGGCTGAATCAATTTGGTTTAAACAAAAAAAACCCAGAAGTTTTCTATTTAGTTCCATTTTCGTGAAATATAGATGTTAACCAAATCCCAGACCTAACCGATATGCACATCAGGTAGATCTGGGTTTTGGTTACCATCTATATTTAGACATTAGACAGCTAGTCCATACAAATAAATAAAATTGGATTGTCTGTATATAATATTAAAATAAGATCGCTTTAGTACATATAGTGTGTTTAGAAGGTATATATACCAAAAAAGTATTTTTTAATTTTTGTCTGTTTTCATCTGATAATCTCTAAAACGGCTGAACCGATTTTGAGGGGACTTTCATTGGCAGATAGCTAATGTAATAAGGAATGGCTTAGGGTATTTTTATTTTAGAGTTTTATTTCAGAAATCTATAAAATAAAATAATTAAATAAAATGTGGACAAAGTCGCGGGCACAGCTAGTTTAAATTAGGTATACCTTTCTAAACATTATTTATTTCTCGTAATCATTGATAATTAATCTTAAATATCTAAAACCATTAACTGAAGAATGTTTTATGAACCATTAACTGAAGAATATTCATTACAAAGTTATATAAGTTGTGACTACAACTAGACAAGATTTTTAATGCACCTGTGGACTAATATATTATGTAAAGACCAGACCATCTTTGTGGTCTAGTGGTCAAGTACCAATTTTTTTTTCTAAAATTATTGCATTTTCTAAGTGCTTTTATCGTGAAAATAAATATTTGGAATAAACCCGGTTCCATATTCGACCAGCCTTTTTTCACATAATGTAAAATTATACCTGGTTTCTGCAAAAAGTCAGATGTCAGTCGCTCTGTGCAGAAACTAGCACCCTTGTCAAATTTCCTAGATTAGGTAGTCTACCCCCATTTAATCTGACATAGAAAGGGAATAAAGCTAAAACGAAGATATGTTAAGATAATTAATCTCCTATATTTAATATCTGTATTAAATTAATACGTAATATCTAATACACTTACGGATAATCTTAGACACTTGACAGATAATTACATGAGATAACTATCTCTATAATATTTAAATGACCCATTACCGTAATAATATTGAAATTGCGTAACTAACGAACAAGTATTCATCATTAATAATTTTTGATGATGTTTAAGGTGAATGATAAGATGTTATTTCCAAATTTAAAAAAATATTAATATCATTGACAATGGCTTATATCCATGAAATTTAGTATTAAAAATCTGTGACATAGGACCGGCTACCTCACACTCTCATAATAATATTTAAATTAATACAGTGACAGGTCACGAAATACAGTGACAGACAGAAAGACGGACACCTGAGTCTAAACAATAGGGTTTCATTTTTACCATTTAAAAAAAAAGTACCTTTACGCCTATTATCCCCGAGGGGGTAGGCAGAGGTGTGCTCGTATATCTACGACTCCTAAGTCCAGTAGATATACAAGAACACACCCACGATTAGCCAAGGTACTAGGGCCCTGATGT
>DVZL01008348.1:0-10296 GCA_018236625.1 Lasaia peninsularis | reverse complement strand
TAATGCGTATAGCATTCTCTACCAGCCAACCTTTGGACCAACAGAAAAAGCAATAATGGCAGATGCATTAAAAAAACTACTATTACAATTATGATTTAATAATTTGGGCGTATCAAATACGATTCTTACAGTAAACTATCGCCCGTAAGCAAAACGACTAGTATTTTGGCAGGCAGGATTAGGGAAAATTCAGGCGTTTTTTCCGCATGTGTTATATTTTGTAATAAACCAGCGCCTTTATGCATACAGTGAGACTATTTCCCCACACTGAACCTTGAGAGGCTTTGTCTCCTTACTCATCGTATTGCAAAATAGCTGACTTCATACATCATAGGAAAGTCCTAGTATGTTAACAAATTGTATGGTCTACGTGAAATAATTATTTTGTTATTCTCAAGAATAAGAAAACAATTATTTGTCACCATTTCATTTTAGTGTTTGTTGTTTCGTAAAAAAGTCGAAGCACGAAGGATCCGAACTCTATAACAAAGATAAAAAGTCACGTTTGTTGTATAGGAACACTGTTTATATACATATATACGTTTGTTTTTAGTATTTGTTGCTATAGGTTTAATAAATATAATATAATAAAAAATGTAGTATAATAGATAAAAAAATCATATTTCATGCGATACAGCTTTTTGACCTACAGACTGACGGACAATAGGCTCTTAGTAACAGGGTTTTTTTTGCCCTTTGGGTGCGAAAACCTAATGTAATTACCAACATCGGAACGAGCTAGCGACGGATGCGTTTTGATCGTCATTAAATCGAGCAGTGTAAAAGATTTTATATTTGTCCACAATTCAGCTTGCACGTTATATTAAAACTCTGGGAACGTATTTTCTCGTGTTAAACCGAGTTCAAAGTATTCCATGTGGGTACTGATTGTTTTTATTGGTGCGTGACTTTACTTGTTATAAGATCAACTCGTGTCTCAGCCATAATTTATCTTCTGTGGCCTCATGCAAAATCGATTTTTGACGAGCTTTCCCGAACGTGTGACGGAATAGCCACACAGTCAGATATGTGGAGTGATAGGTTGTGGCCTTATACCCGGGCAATGCAATGCTTACTCAAAATAAACTGAAAAATATTTATGAAAAGTTGCCCGACCTGGAAATTGAACCCAGGACCCTACGCATTTAACAGTTTTAACAGGCAACAGCCGTACCGTTACACCACAGAGGCAATCTTAATTAAGGTCTTAGACTTTTAAATTTAATTGATTTCTTAATGACAGGACGAACAAATAATAAACTTGATAGTTTCTAAATTACCAAAATTAGCATTATCGACTCAGCTGTTTTCGAGTTTTAGCCATACTAATGAACATATGGATAAGTGATTGTCATATTTTGTTTGTTTCAGTCCGGGATGGCGACACAGTTAAGCATTATCGCATCCGGCAGCTCGACGAGGGTGGTTTCTTCATAGCCCGTCGCACAACCTTCCGAACTCTCCAAGAGCTGGTGGAACATTACAGCAAGGATGCTGACGGTCTTTGCGTATCACTCAGCAAACCCTGCGTACAGGTCAGTTGATTATCATTATTATGACTGGTGGTGGTAGAGACCACGACATATGATGCAGCCTTACACTAAATAACATCCAATAAGTTAAGTTAAAAATGTATTTTTTTAAAGTGAAATTTCAGATTTTACACATTCAGATATATTTAATGTAACAACTATCTAACATTTAAAAATCTACGGCAAAAAATACATTGTGCTCAATGAAATTACATTTTTATAATTTACAGTAAAATGTATAAAAGGCGAGTTTAAGTTGACATAAATAACGACATCTAAAGCATCCAAATATCTAGATGTGACCCTGCAAAATACTTTAAAAATAGTTAAAAAACATATAACAAAAATATTTTCGCATAAAAACCGAGAGAAATATCTTTGTTTCCAGAAAATAGGCACGGCCTACTCAGAATTCGCAACGGATGATGATAACTATGAGTCATAGTAAATACAGATATAGGAAAGTCTCGTCTTCTCAGACGTACGTATTGAGTCTAAAGTGACCAGACGTCCCGTTTTAAACGGGACTGTCCCGTTTTGCGGTTAACAGTCCCGGTGGCCCAAGAGAGGTATCTTTTTTAATAAAAAATTGTCGAAGTCACCCTTCTCTCCATACTAATATGCGCTATATTTACAGCACAAGCGATTTATGACATATCTGTCTGTCTGTATGTAATAGAGAAATATATAATTTTTTTTTTATTTCATTGTAATTTATTTTTCAAAAATTCGATCATTAAAATGGATACATTGTATTTTGCTGTGTAACAATAGACTTCCATAAATGCTAGTTGTCGACAAAAAAACGATGTCCCGTTTTGGGACGAAAAAAATGGTCAATTTATTATTGACGTCTGCATTTGTCATATATGCAGTTTTCTTATCTTTGATTATATTTACAATTCGTCATGGCAATCTCAAGCTTAATGCAATTAGCTTGAATGAATGGGTGTATGATTAATTACCTCGTATAATGCACGGTTTGAATACGTATATGTGGTTGCCATGTAATAAAAAAGATCTTATCGACTCAGGGTCATAGGAATATTGTAGTTAGAGCATCACCTCTTACGTCACATCCAACAAGACTATTAGTGGTAGAGTGCTGTGCAGCTACTCGCCCCGGTAGGGATCCACCGCCTTATTTATTCCGGTCGACATAATGACATCGTCATGTTCCTATTACTTATAGACTGACACATAAGATCTAACAGCTCGACCATAATACAACATTTATGGTGTCTATAGGCCTCGGTCGTGTCTTACCTTCAGGAGACCTGTGTGCCTGTTCGCTATCATATCCAATAAAAATAACAGAAGGTAATCTTCCAACTGTCCACTGCTGAATCTAAGAGTTTGTAATACATCAAAACACACGTATGGGATTATTTTACTTATATTCCTTGTAGACTTTAACCTTTTGTTTCCCTAAATGTTAGTGCTTTGGAAACGTATACATCGCACGCTTACAATTGAAGTGACCGAATTCAAAACATGCAATTTATGATAAGGGAGCAAGAATGTTTGTAAAAGTTATAGTATTGAATACATCTTGATATATCTCTTTCGTGTTTCGCAAACGATTGGTTTTAAACAAATTTGTTTTAAAAAAAATAGCCTTTTGAGTAGGTACACAATTACAATGTAATATTTTGTAGTGAAATGGTAAAATCGAGTATTATATCAATTTTGAGTTAAGTTACAGACGGGAAGTATCGAGTGCTAAGTGAAGCAATCCCTACATACTTGTTTAGCTTCTTCCACTGCATCACTCTCTTTATACAACTCGTCGATTTCAGAGACAGATTTGACACCACTCTTAAATAGAACACAAGTTGTTTTTTCGTAGAATGTCAAAATAGGTCTTCCCGTGTACCTACAGCGATCCACATTCGCAATTCTGTGTTGTCTCTGTGCCCGCGACTTCTAAAATAAAAGCAGCCTAAGTTACTCCTTATTGTATCAGCTATCTACAAGTGAAAGTCTTGTCAAAATCAGTCCAGTCGTTCCAGATATTAGCCGGAACAAACAGACAGACAAAAATTCTAAAAAATATTATTTTGGTATATGTACCGTGTATAATGTGGTAATAACCTTTGTGGTGTAATGGTACAGGTGTCGTCTGTTAAGACCGTTAGCTACATAGGGTCCTTGGAAGGGGATTGGAATGTGCCCGAAGTGGCGATAGGTTTGCCACCTACCACATCAAGGTCCCAGTACCTTGGCTAATCGTGGGTGTGTTCTTGTATATCTATTAGACTTACGAGTCGTGGATATACAAGCACAAATCTGCCTCCCCTTCGGGGATAATAGGCGTAAAGATACTTTTTACATATGCATTTAGTTAAAACGTTTATACTGATAGTATTTTTTAATTTTATTTCAATTAAAATATGTTGGTGCTAAGTTCGTTCAGTTTTAACCTAAATACTCCGTAATCATACAGGAAATGATAATCCAACCTTGTGCCAGTCAGAAACTAGAGTCACTGCTTGAAAAATGTTAATTAGAAACAAATCAAAATTACGGTACTTGTTTTTTTGTTCGAATGTGTTTTTTGTTTGTTTTTAAGGTTCCCTACCAAATGGGATAAAAGTGGAACCCTATTACTGAGACTCCGCTGTTCGTCTGCCTTATCCGTCTGTTGCCAGGCTGTATCTCGTAAACAACGATAGCTAAACAGTTGAAATTTTCAAAAATCATGTATTTCTATTGCCGCTATAACAGCAAATACTAAAAACAGCATAAGATAAATATTTAGAGAAAGTTCCCTTACAACAAACATGATTTTTTTATAGATTGCTAGCTTTTTCCGCGATTTTTTTGATTCATTGTCCGAATTTTTATTTAATTATTTTTTTATACATTTCTAAAGTAAAAGTACCCTTTAAAAGTAAAAGTAAACCTTTCCGTATTACATTAGCTAAAAGTTACTTCAAAATCAGTCCAGTCGGGTACAAACAGACAGACCGACAAAAAATCTATTAAACGTTGTTTTGGTATGTGTACCTTGTTAACATACATATGTATATATATGTATTTAGTAAAAAGCGGTTATTTTAACATTACATACAGACACTCCAATTTCATTTATTTGTATACTGAACCCTTCGTGCGCGTGTCCGATTCGCACTTAGTCGATTTTTTTAATGTGTTTTAATTTTTCTTGTAAAGCTTTTTCGACTTGTTTTTTACGACTCAATCTTCTTACTTTTTTAAACATACGTTCTAGAAACATATATTATGTGGCAAATTGACAAAGGCTAAAATGGATAAACACCAGCCGAGTTTTTGAGGAGTTTTTCAATAAATATTTTTCCGGGTTTGCGCTCGACATCGACGGGCGCAAGGTTGAATTATAATTTTGAATAAAATCATCATTCGATAACAGATAAAGACGAAAAATACGGTGACGTACCAGGTGTTACAAACTGTTGGCGATTTTGTTAATTATTTTATTTGAACATACACATCTTCACGCCAGGTCCCTTGCGTGGTTGGCAGTTACTACTGCGGTTACCATGTAAAAACGAAACCATAAGAACATGTAGTAGAATTGGAAACCTCATTTTTGCACAGCAGATATATTACTTATAAATATGGATAGTAAGTTTGAGAGTCTCGATGGTGCAGTGATTAATGCTTCCATTACCATTACACGCTGAACCAATAGGCTTCAAATTCGGTAGTCCAGGTTCGAATCCTAATGTATGTAATAATGTAGCAATGAGTTTTTCTTTCGTTTCATTTTTCGCATGAATTATTTTAATAACATAGATAACTTTCAAAGTGCCGATTTTCTTCTTACTTATAATAATAATTGCGCAAAACATATCCTCTTTTTAATATGTAGTCGGTTTAATAGTAGCCTATGTGTTATTCTGATGTATAAGCTGTAATGTAAAGTTACATCTAAATCCATCCAGTAGTTTTTTCGTGAAAGATCAACAAACATCCATACATACATCCTTTCATACTCATAAGCTTTCATGTTTATAATATTATTGCTCTTGCCGGATTCGTGTATTCAACTTAATCTAGGGTCGGATCTGGTTTCCCTTCTGAGTTACAGAGGTGTCAGATAGCAGTCGCTGTGTGTTAAAATTGGTGCTACCGTCAAATCCCATGTATTAGGTAGGCGACCTTCATATAATTTAATATAGAAACGAGGTAATAAGTGAAATTTATCACTCTACTAAGTATCAACAAACTCTACCATATGCTTAGTCAGCGCTCGCAGGTGTCTGTTATTGTATCAGTGTCATAGGGAAGTATTACTTTGGGAGCAACTATTACTCAAGCCTTTGTAATACATCTTAGCATTCCCAATACTGTGTCATTTGTAAATAAAGCGCTAATATAGCGCTGAAAGTGGAAGGGACACTTCGCACACTTAGAATGAAAGTGACCTATTTCAAAAAGGGCAATTTGTGAATGAGCAAGAAAATTTTCAAAAATTATATAATTGATATATCTTGATGCATCTCTTCCTCGTTCCATGGCTAACGACTTGTATTAACCAAATTTGTGTTATACAATTAAAATGCAAGTAATAAAATGATAAAATCGAGTAGGTATTACAGGAAATTTGAGATAAGTCCACCCACTTCATGACGAAAAAGCAATAATATTGTGGTAATACCTAATTGTATACATATTTTTGAAAGTTTTTGACGTAGACTTGAAAAACGGCTATCTAATGGAATAAAATTAGTTGAGGAATTTAAAAGGTTTTCGAGGTTATAAATTAAAAAATATCCATCGTCTTTTAGTCGCTAGTTTAGTGCTGTCAGTTTAGTTTGGATTAAACTGCACCTTGTAATACCCCAACTAGAAGCCCTACAAGTATTAAAGTTTTGACTAATTTGACACGACTAAAATAATCTATCTCTTTTGTTTTAGTTTTGACGGAAAGAGATAGGATACACTTAAAGCAGTTTAAATGGTCTAGCACCATAATGAAATGTTATTTTAAAAATAATATGAAAAAAATATCTACTCCCATATCCCCGTATAGTATAGGCAGAGGTACATAATATCCACCTACCATTAAAGTTCCCATAATGTGGCAGTTAGTCGGCGACCACTCGATTGCGAAGGCGACAAAAATATTCTATCTCTCATTTTTATTTCATCGGAAAAAGATATCATACACTTAAAATAAGTTTAAACCATGTGCGTCAGAATACGACACCGTAATTAAATTTTATTTTTAACATATTCTAAAACCGTTTAAACCGTACTTAATGAACAACAATTTATTTGAACGTTCGATAATCGTCTATGCATTTAATGCTGTTAATCAATTATCAGTCTCAAGCCCCAGACTTGTTTGTTTTAGAATAAAAACCGGCAAAGTTCGTGTCGGATTAGCGAACGAAGGGTTCTGTATGAAAA
This sequence comes from Lasaia peninsularis, assembly GCA_018236625.1. Classification (NCBI taxonomy): domain Eukaryota; kingdom Metazoa; phylum Arthropoda; class Insecta; order Lepidoptera; family Riodinidae; genus Lasaia; species Lasaia peninsularis. Next base: position 3,367 of record DVZL01008348.1, on the reverse strand, counting down.
CTAACAAAGAAAAGTGTATTTTCTGGTAAATAGGAATTAAATAAGTCGGGTATAAATAAATGTTTATAAATGTTAATTATTAATCATTTATTGAAATATTTGCTCGACACCATGTGATTCCTATTACATATATGTTGATATAATTAAATACCTTTTTTGTAACAACTTTTTAACACACATCATATTTCGCAAATAAACAATTTTCATGTTACGTCATTTCAAAAAAAAACTTTTTTATTTTTATTTAACTATTGATTTTTACAATAAATATGATAACTAAATATTCTATGAATGTCTCAAGCACAAGTAACCGTTATTAGCATCATCGAAATTTCTTTTATTTATTAAATATTTGTTCAATTATAGCGGCAACAGAAATACATAATTTGTGTAAATTTTAACCGTCTAGCTATCGCGTTTCATGAGATACAGTCTTGCGAGAGACATACAGACGAACAGCGGAGTATTAGTGACAGGGTCCCGTTTATACCCCTTGTACGGAATCCTAAAGAAACAAGTTACATAAAAAAAGATAAGCGCACTCCTACCTCTTACACTGTAAATCTCTAATTATACCCGTTCATAACTAATGGTTATGCGTTTGAACCTGTTGTTGTACATGTGTTCGTGTGTATGTCATTACTCCTAAACAGGTGCTGTTTATGCCGCATTTGCTCGTATAAATAATTACAGATATTCAATCACCTACAAATCTTAGATTTTACCTACACGCAACGTCGGGACTTTTTAACCGACTTGGAATAGAGAGGTTCTCAGTTTGTTTATATGTTTTTCTGTTGGTTTTTGATTTGTAATATTTTTATATACTTGTGTATGGCAAATAGTGTTTGAAACATGGACAAAAACAAAAAACGATTATTTAATTCACGACATGACAGTGAAATTGAAACCGGTGTTTTTGCAGTTTTACTGTGTTGAGGGGTATTGTTCTAATGTCCACCAGTGTTGCCTATCTATGAACTGGGTCAACTCCTAAACTAGATACATTTGCTGATGATGATGATGGTGAAAAGATATAAATTACCGAGATACTAAGTTTACCTTTGATGTTATCTTCGAAATTGTAACTCGACAATAGCGAGCACCGAAATATAGTGACAAGAATAAGAGATGGACCAATTAGGGCGCGATATCGCAGACTACCATTACTTAGTTTGAGTTTGACGAACAAGATCTAGATGTATAATAAATTTAACGTTTTTTCCGGGCTTGCGTAGATTCTCTTCAGATATACATCTTTGTTCGCGTTTTTATTTAATGAATTTATTTTATAGATTTCTAAAATAAAAGTAGCCTGAGTCGTTTCTTATTACATTAGCTATCTGCCAGTGAAAGTCCCGTCAAAATCGGTCCAGCCGTTTCAGAGATTAACGGATACAAACAGACAGACAAACAAGACAGAATTCTAGTATAGATAAAAAAGTTTGTGAAGTAACGCTCGCTGACCACATTTCAAATAGTGAGCTTAAAAAGTGTCGGTGTAAAAATGAGAAATGCTTCGATCGTTCGGTCATGGGGAAAGTGTTTAAGATAGAAAATTGACAAGACAGATATACAATGCAAATGTGGATGGATGTAGGCACCCGGGGAGACCAAGGTTCACATTTTATACGAGGGTGGATTGAAGAGTCCCAGCGTGTTTGTATGAAGAGAGTGGAAGCTAGGCAAGTGTGTAAGGATCATGACAATTAGCACTCGACACCCTCTGCCTACCACGTAAGACCTCGTGTGAAGATTTATAACATATCAATTTCCTCGCTGCAACGTAGTCGGGTAAATAAGGATATGCGATAAGGCTGTGAAAATGCACAATAAGGACATTTAGAAGGATAAGACCCAAGTAGACTCGATAAGGGCAAGGTCAATGATCATGTTACATGTAGGTACCTTACTTACTTACCTTAGGCAAGGACAAATTATATGTTTTTTTTAAATGATTTTTTTCTGATGCGTTCCTGGTTATTTACGTTGTTGGAAATAGTGGTGTTGCCAGCGCGGCCTTTTTTAACCGATATTAGATGCATTATCTTCGAGTTTCCCGCGTTTGATTCACGGGTAGGGCAACTTGTTTTCTATGAGATTTTTCTATGTTCGCTCGATATGTTCTCAGAATATCTAGCATTTACATATTCATTAGAAAAATATTTTCGCGCTCATATCCCTGAAAGAGTAGGCAGAGTACTTATGCACCCACGGTTAGCAGACGATGTTAGGCCATTACGTTGCAGATGGCAAATTTGTCGCCATATCGAACAAATCCGGGTTTCCTCACGACGTTTTTCTTCACCATAAGAGCACTCAGAAAATGTTCCAAATTAGAAAAACTTGCTTTTAATACCGTGTTCATGGACACTAGTAGATTTGCTAGTAGATTTGGTACGGTACCTTCATGCGCGAGTCCGACTCACACTTGGCCGGTTTTTTTTATATACATAGATATAATATCTTATATACATAGTCAAGAAGTTGTATAATCTTGTATGTTTGTTATTTCAGTAACATACGTTAATATGTTGGTATTGGGCAAGTTGATGCCTTATTTCTAAGATTTTTTCGATTGTTACATATTTATATAACCCACCGTTGAGGTATTTGCAAATTGTTACGGCATAACACATATTTGGCGCGATGACACTTATTTTTTTTTTTTATTTATACAGTCATACTTTTTTGAAGCCATAATCTGATTCCCCATGTTGATTGAGTGGGCTGAATCTTGCAACTGAAATAAATATAGTGTCCTAAATAGGTTCCACTAATACTCGACACGGCGTAAAAGTTTTGTTTGTGTAGGTAGCTAATTGATACTTTTTAACCATAAAATATAAACGTTGTCTAAGGTTGGATTTGTGCCCGATATGTTATCGGACTTACCACGAGTCACATTATGGGACCTAATATCATCGGCTAATCGTGGGTGCATATGTACTGGGCCTAACCCTTCGAGAATATTTATTTAATTAAACTAATTGGTACTATAACCACTTCATAAAAGAGAAGCATCTTTCATGAAACACGCGAAAGTAACTCCGTCTGTTTGTTTTAAAGAAATTTGGTACGGAGATAGAGTTGAGCTTGAGGAGGAACGTATTAAAAAGAGGGTATGTTAATACGCAATAACTAAGTATTATAAGTCGCAAAAATTTCTGTCCTTTGAAAGTTATCGGTGTTATTAAAATAATTCACGTTGGTAAAGCCGCGGGCAGAAAGCTAGTATAATATATTTCATCCCTAGGACAATTAAACATGTTAATTCTCGGATGACACGAGAATTATCTAATGTAATTGTCGACCAAGATGAAATCTATATTAGTGTCCGAGGTATGAATACCTATTAATTTTATGC